>OX461809.1:49896099-49956043 GCA_949802685.1 Dicyrtomina minuta
AGTATGGATTTATTGCATTTTTAGGCCATAGGCCCATACACAAATCAAATTTATAAATTTTTTAACAAAATTGATTGATTGTTACAATAATGGATAGGTTAATTAATTGATTGAACACTAATAATGTTTACGGTGATAGTTAGCCATCTAGTTCAGATGTTTAAGTCGTTTTCTTTCTTCATGTAACTTGCCGATTTAACATCACATAAATACCTTTCATTTGTCGGTTTTAATACCAGAAATTGTTTCTCTTCATTAATCATTAAAATGTATTTAAATCAAATATACGTACCTTATCACATTAGCTATTACAAATAGAACTTAATATTATCATTGAAGTGTAAACTCCACTAGTGGGTACATACAGCTTCCCCGTTGAATACTTAAATATTATTTTGACCTTCTCTCATCAAAAGTTGAACTCCGTGAACTAACTTGAGCGAAGCTTCATGTCATTTTTAAGCTGGTTCAACCAGGATTACATCCCCACTCGATTAGTTGAGATCCGTTGCTTCTGTACTGCTTTCCGTCCACCGCAATGCCGAATTTTCCGATGAACTGTACCACTGCCGTTGGTTGCTGATGCTTAAACTGCCAGAACATTTCTGTTGTATGTCTATACATTGCTTGCTCTGCTTTAATAAGGTAAGGGTAAATGCGAACTACCCTTGAAGTGTGTTTTAACTCGGATTTTTTCTTCATAATTAGCGAGACTTGACTACTGTCTTTCAGCTTCACGAATAACAAGGGGGGTTTGCCTGGAGTTGACACACTAGCTCTCCTAGCCTCCTCAATCTCTTTTTTGCTAATGCAGATTCCAAGTTTATAAATAAGGAGGTCTTGGGTGTCTTCTAGAGCTGACTTGTTTACTTTCAGGCCCGAAATCACAAATTCTTTACTTCTGTTTGCTTTTTCTATCCCTAGTATTCTACTCTGCAGACCCGCTAGCTGGTTTTTGGCTCCCAAACACTGAGATCTTTCCACTTCCACACGGGATTCCAGTGCAGAAATTTTATAGTTTAAGTGAGCAACCTTAATGTTAATTGAGTCTTCCAGTTTATCAGCGAGTTCTTTAATTTTTCCTCCATATTGTAGGTCAGTGTTGTTTTCTATTAATCCCACTAGCTGGTCCTTAAGATAAAAGATTTCTGCCTCCCCTTTGTCACTCCGCGTTTTCAGTTTTTCAACATTTTCGTTTAAAGTGGTTACCTTGTTGTTGACACTGTTTTCTAGGCTTTCCATTTTCTCTGATATTTTGTTCTCCAATTTTTGAATCATCATGTTGACCGTGTGTAGTATTCCGTTAGCGGCGATTAAAGATATTTTCTGCGACATCATCTGTATTTGCTGATTCACCATAGACGAGATCTGGTCCGTTAGTTGTGGTGGTATCTTTTTTTTTTCTTTCGACATCTTCAATACCTATCAAAATATATTGTTTGCTAGTATCTTAAGACCTACTAGTAGGAGAAAATATTGTAATAGTGCCTTTCGGCCTACGTATTAATTAGATGGAACTTAGCTCTTTGTATTTCAGTTCAATCCAGTTTAATCCGGTGAAAATTGAGTCCAGGAGATGAGTTTCTTCAGTTTTGTCTCTGCCTCCGTTTCTTATTATGTGCACCGTGTAGGATGGGATAGAGTTTAGCGTGGTGGAAACAAATACACTCCCAAAAATAGTCTAGACTATTACAACTTAAATATCTTCGATCTATTTCTATTGTAACAGGATTAGTTAAGCACAGTGTGATTGTTAAAACAACTAAAAATATAATTTTAACTATAAAAATCGACAAGTTAAATAAAAAAATTTCAACTTTTCCTAGAGTGATCTAGGCCGTTATGTTCCTCCGACGAGCGCTAGATGGCTTCCCCTAGTAAAGCCATAGTCTGACTTATTGTATGGCCTTTACATTGTGTGAATGACATTGTATAGTGTTATATAGACAGTATTATATAATGGGTGGGTAATTTAATCGCTTCAGTGGAAAGAAATTGCTTTGCAGACAAATTTTATTTTATATGCAGGAAAAATTGTTAAAATACACACAATTTTGTCTGCATATAAATAAAATTTGTCTGCAAAGCAATTTCTTTCCACTGAAGCGATAAACTACCCACCCATTATATAATACTGTCTATATAACACTATACAATGTCATTCACACAATGTAAAGGCCATACAATAAGTCAGACTATGGCTTTACTATGAATAAGTCACAATATAATAAATAAACACTGCCAATATGTCTGCGCACTTGTGATAAAGTGTAAAATAAATCACAATTAAACTTAATAATAATACGCTGTTGTCTTAAGTGTAAACTATAAGCACAAAATGTCTAAAATATAAATGACTTAAAGTCCTGCCGTAGTCAAGGAACTTAACTTCTAGTACAATGTACCCTTCAAACAAAAGTGCACACTCAGTACTGACAAAGTCACAATTAAAAATAGCTACACAACTGCGTCGTAGGATTGATGTAGAATAGGATAATCTTTTTCGATCAGTCATATGCATCTAAACCGGAGCCAGATTCATCTAACCTGGAGACAAAATAATTTTTTTTTGCAGACACTTTTTTACGATTTGCAGCGAAAAACAATTTATTTTTCAGACAAAATTGGGGTTGCACATAAATAATTACGATATTAAATATAAATAAACACAAAATTAAATAAGGAATGATTGAGTAAAACAATCAAAAATTATAACAAAAATATTCAATATCTCATTGTGTGGTACTTCTTGATGAATGCATTGAAAGACTACTCCACCCTGTTATATGTTGTTGGATATCCGCAAGCAATTCCTTGATACCATCCACAATTGTTCTCCAGCCACTGTGTAGTAAAATAAGACACAAAGCTCCGCACGCATTTATCTTTATTTCCTTTCCACTTCTGTTTTTCCACAGCGTTTATCCCAGCTCCCAAGAATCAAGAATGTAGCAGTTATTACGAGTTTGAGAGTTTTTTTTAAACTCAACTAACAACTGAACCCCAAGAAATAGAAAAATTATTGCTTATCGCGGTCTGACGTCATTGAGGATTATTTTTAGCTGTTCTCGACGACACTAATTACCTACAGGCTGAATTAGTTTAATCTTGTTGCTCGTCTGATAAAAGAATTATGCATATCCTAAATATTTGTCTGCAGCAAAAATTATTTTATTATTCTAATTATGTCTGCATATTAATGTATCTTGTCAGAAAAACAAATGTTTATTTCCGCTGACCAAAGAATATTTTTCCGCTGAAGCCTTAAAATACTACCCATGTAGAATTGCTTTGTGAAGGGAAATCGTACGTGACTGCACAAAGGGAAGCAATAATTATTCAATTCGATTCTTCGCCTATAGGCTCCGTGCACAAGCCCAGGTGTTGCTTTAAAATAGCAAGGCAGTGAGGCTAGTGGCTAGGAATGACAATAGTCCGGTGAGTGCAAAATGCATAAGACATTACTGGAAAAATTCCGTACATCATAAGTAGACTACTACACGAAGATACAACTTAATGCTTATCAACCAATGCTTTTAATGCTTTCTATAAATATTGTAGATTGTAAAATTGAATATTTGGGCACCGCAATAATACTTATCGTAATTAAAAATGAATTTTTAAAGTTTTAGTTTGCGAATGGTTTGAGTCTTAAAGTTTTGAATATCTCACCGGTGTATCTTTGTACCGCGCCACGAGTGGCGCTGCTATGCTACGAGTTTCTCTTGTGCACGGAGCCTATTTCGTGTTGTGTAGAAGCTTTCGGTTCCGATTTCAGGCTGAATTGTTCCATGTTCCCTTCAACACCATGCTACGACAAGCAATAGAACGTCCAACCACGACGCCAGAACATTCAGGCATCCTGGTATATTGGAAATGGAAATGTCTGTCCATATAACTCCCCAAAACATTCCCAAATTCCCTATATCCAGTCCCTATAGCTTGCAGGTACATAATAAACTCGAGTCTATAGGGAAGTGACAACTTAGAGGCTTTGCATAAATGACTAAATAAAACTTAGACCCACATGTCATCAATGTCTGGCACTGTCTCTGCCGATGACACTATTTATGGGATTCACTCCAATGTCCACTCAATGTTTAGTAGTACATGACAATACACAAAGTAGCTATGTACATACAATATTTTCCTACGACAAGGCTAAGCTTATGTCTAATGTTACACTATACGTCACTGTAGCACTTCACACACGCTATTCCCTATCCCAATTTCTGTCTACGGATTCGGGAATAAAGCGGGTCATTTAAAACTTGCAACGTCATATGATTAGAATGTGCACTTCGCGACAATGGTAATCAACGCTCTATGTGTATATGATTACTAGAATGTTGAAAACGCCTCCAGACTGTTGACACTTCAAATATAAAAATAAGACTCAACAAGGTAAATTCAACGAATGGTCTTAGAAACCAAATGCGCATTTTTAGACATCTATTTTATGTTGAGCCTCGGATTCAAAAACATCTCGTTCAAGGATGTGTCAGCCGAAAAGTGGCAGTGGTACAAACGTCGTATGTGTTAGTGTTAACTGGTTAGTTATGGTGTTAGTGGCAAGTTATACTGATTTGTACGTGTGTAAGATGAGAGATGATTATGTGACGAAATTGAAGAGGCAAAGAAATAGCGAATTAATTGTTTGTTATAATTTAATGTGTACGTTAGTAATGGCATAGTGGCACGGTCATGGTAGGGAACGGCCAATACCGTAAAGCGTCGAACTATCGGTATGTGCGGTACTGTAGTTGTGTGTGAGTTTGTGTTGTAGGATAGATATGGTGAAGTAGTGGCTACGAAAGGAAATGAGTAGTTGCTCTAGATTAATGGGTGAACCCCTGAAATTTGGCCGTTAAGATAGGTGCGGGGTAATTCCTAGTTTCCCACCCAAAATAGCCAGGAAAGTTTGAGAAATTTTGGCCAAATTTTGAATAATTTCGAGAAAATTTCAAAATTTTAAAAATAAATAAGAAATGATAGAGAGGAAGGATAGGGACTGATGTTGGTTCTGCAGGCCAATGTTGGTTGCCTAAATAACGAGTGGTATGAAATTAAAGCGAGCGTATTAGACGGCGTACAACTAGTTGACAATTTACGGTAACGAAACTTTTTTAACTTGATATGGAAACAAATAATGGAATATAGGTAGGTAGGTATAAATGAACTACAATGTGTGGAAATTTTGAGAATGGAAGTTTTTGAAGTGTTTTGAAGTAATGGAACTAATTTTGGTATGGAATTATTTATGGAACCGATATTAAGAATGAAGTATTGAATTGAGGATTTTGATGATTTTTGGATATGGAATGGAAATGAATGAACGAATTTTGGTATTGACGAATAATAAATGATTTACGGTATGGAAAATTTTGGAATTATGAGGACTTGAAAAGTATAGGTATGTGTTTAAGAATTAAAGAAATGGAAAGTTTTTGATGTAAGGGAAACGATTTAATGAAGTTTGAGCATTTGACAGTTAACGAAGTTTTATGGTATGGAAAAGTTTTGATCAGTATGACGAATTATGGAAATATATATTGACAGAAATGAAATTTGTGAGTAGTGAAGTGGAACCGAATAAGAATAAAACAGCAGAAGGTAGTAAGCATCGGAAGAGATAGAGATGGCAGGTTGAAATAATTTATGCATAAATAAGAAAGGATAGGGATGTGACCGAGTAAAACATTTACATATTCTGTTCTTTTCTTTCTTGTTGAACGTGCATAAGCAGAGGGTTAGCTCAAGTTACATAGCAGCTAAATTTAGAAGAAAATTGTTTCCGTGGAAGTCAGAGGTTCTGAAAGCATTGCTGATATTTAAATAAGCCGAGTCAAGGCAGTTCATTCACACAACTGAAGCTATACTGAACATAAGGCCAGAGCGTGAGGGCAAGGCAGATGAAAATCGAGGACATCAGATACCGCAGGAACATAACCCAGGCTCGTAATAAGGAAACAATCTACTAATGGTACATTACATTTAAATATATATATATTGCTTCTTATAGCTAGGGTTATAAATAATTTAAGGTCAGAGCATTGACGTAATGCATAGGTACATGCTTGGTGTGTTCGTTGTGAACGATCCACTCTCACAGGTCAAAGGACTGTCACTACTGTTTGAAGATACACCTATTGAATAAGTAAATATATACTCATTTCTCTACTAATAAAAACGATTATTTTGTGGCCATTAGGCCCCTTTGTTGTGTGGTACTATACAGCTAAGATTATGAACCAAAGTGTAACGAAGAACGGAATAAAGCTCAGGCATTGACATAACAAATATACAATATATAAAGTAGGTAGTTTGGTGCTTTTTAATAAGTATTGGTCCCAATTAAGTTACAATGGCTGAAGGAGGTATGAGTAAGGAAGAATGGGAGAAGCTCATGCGAGAGTTGGAGGCTGAAGATCGTACAGTGAAAAGGGACATGGAAATTTCGAAGCGGGCTAGTGATGAAAGAGAGGAAAGGGAAAATGTTAGAGAAATTCTCATGTCTCGCAATGGGTTTGCCCAATCTTCATATTTAGCGGAATATTTGGTCATGCCGTCCCCAAGCTTTACAGTAGCTGAGCCAAGCACGACTGTTGAGCCTGATTGTCAAGGAACAATGAGTGAGTTTCCCTATCCTAAAAATTCATATTAACTTCGGTGTTGGTTGAGTCGTGCCTTTTCCTTCAAAAAGCTAGTACCAAATGTTGAGACTATGACTGCTCCTTTACATAATTTGTTGAAAGCAAACGGTCCATTTCACTTCAGTTATCAATGTCGTAGAGCTCTGAAAAGAGTCATGAAAACGATCAAGGAGGCATTGACGTCGACTTCGAAGGATCAACTACAAATGTGGTACAATGCAACAGTAGGTCAACAAATGTTGACTGATATACCGAAGCATGATGTTCAACGTCAACCCCTGAGCTTTGATATTTGCCAATCAACCGAACAAGAATACATGACTGAAACGGAATTTTACACTATTATGCATGTATGCTAAAATTATGTGCATCCCTTGTACAACTGGGTTCGCGGCCAGAAATTGACAACGTGACACTCGCGATTGCCTCTAGACTACGGCAGCATGTATGCACTGGTATCATCCCAGGTTCAGATCCAGTATTATCTCTTGATGTTGATAGCATTGTAATTCAAAAAGAACATAATAGGGACTCAAAGCTACATTTGACTATGTATGCAATTCCAAAAGATAAAATAGAGGCTCTGGAAGCTATGCTAATCCAGAATTTGAATATAGGTCTAGGGACGGCATTGAATGACAATATAGGTCAAAAGAATGTTGATAATCTTGGAGATCACATTAACTTGAAACTAGACGATGAAGATTTCTCTAGGAATTTTCTCGACATAGAAGGCTGGGACTGCATAGCAAAAATATTAACTACTAGGAACCAGAAAGTTGCTAGGTCCATAGTGAATAAGGAAAGCATTTACGAGGCAGGAGATATCCTTATCCTACCCGCAGCTATGCCACATATCGTCATGATAAAGATAGAGGAGGTTACTGATTCTGAACCATTTATATCTGAGTTAGGCGTTAATAGTGAGTACACTCGATTCTTCCGCATCAAAATTAATATACCAAGCAGTAAGAAACCACTAATCGTAAAAGAGATATGCAAAACCACAGTGCGAGGAAAATACAAGTATGCCAAACAATGGAATGGGTTTATGAACGATGTCAAAGCTCATTAATATTCAAAGAAATATATCTTATAGAATATTTCTTCATATATTTTAATTTTCACTACGTCAGGCATGGACATAAGAGGTGTCCCAGATTCTCACTTGTGACTTTTCTCCGTACAGCTTGTAGCTGTACGGTTCTGAGTTTTTGCAACAGAATGAAGAGTAGTGGCCTGATATAAATTTTCCTTCTTGTGACGAGCATTCCCGGGCTAAGAGATGGAAGTGAAGGAAATATTTGTTGGGGCTATGATAAACATTATTGACAATGGGCTTCCCAACATTGAGCGCTTTTCATCCTACTGGCGACTCATACGTACTACAGGTCGAATACGCCAGGTTATAAAACATTGTAAAAAAGATTGTATACAGAGTCCATTATTGACAGTGCCTGCAATTAAAGCTGCAAAGATTTTGTGGCTCCGGCATGCTTAGCTTGACAGTTCCCTTAGTAAAGTGAAAGTACTCAAATCGGGCTGTTTAGTTGACAAGACCAGCCGACTTGTGTCTCTTAACCCTCAAATAGATAGTGAGGGTGTAATGAAAGTGTGTGGCTACCTTGACAGAGCAACCGACATTCCTCTTCTAGCTCCACGTTTTATTATTCTGAATCGGCATTATTCTTTCACTGTTCAACTCCTTCAACAGTTCCATAAGGACGATAATCACTTGGGTGTTGAGCAAGTTTAAAACAATTTCAGTCAGCGATTCTGGGTCTTGAAAGCTCGTCAAGCTGTTAAGTCGACATGGACTAAGTGCTTTAAGTGTCGTGCGGACATAGCTAAGCCCAGAATGCCTATTTTAGCTGAACTCCCACCTGCTAGACTCTTATCTACCTGTGCGTTTAAGTCTACTGGTGTTGATAATTTTGGACATTTTACAGTTACTATTATGCGTAGACATGAGTAACGGTGGGTTGTGCTATATAAATGTATGACTGTTCAAGCTGTACACCTCAAAATTGCTAGTTCTCTCTCTACCGACTTATGTATTATGGCAATTTGACGGTTTATGGCTCGCTGTGAACATGTGTGTCATATGTATGTGAAAACGAGACTAACCTTCGCGGGGCTGATTGTGAGCTGCAGAAGAAGATAGAAGTTTTAAACCATTCTGCTATTGCTTTGTTTTGAGTAAGAAGATTATGCGGCATTTTATTTCACCAGCTGCCCACCAGGAGGTGATTAGAAGTTGATGACGGGAAGCGTCAGCACAACTGAATCTTCACTTTTTCAGACTAGGCTATACAAAGTGGTAGTGGGCAATAGTTTCAGGAAAGTTTTCTACGTCAGTCAGCTATAGCTGAGTTCATAGTGGAATATTGAGTAACAGTGTATTGCTAAATTAATCGGCCACGTCCATAACTATTGTTAAACCATTTGGTTTAATGTTATTAAATTTTATAAACTAATTTTCCTTTGGGAGACACATAATTTGTGATCCGTTAAATAATGGTGAGGTGATAAACCGTACATTAATATCTCTCTCTATTAGATTAATTTTTTGGTGTAACTGGGTGTGTACGGGAGCGGGCGTAGAAGTTTTGTTGCATTGTCGGTGTAAATTGTAAAAGTTAGGACCATCGCACCGGGCCGCCTATACGATCAAGACAGACCGAGTACCGGAGTAACCCGACCTACGACCGCCGCTGTACGGAAGAGAGCAGACGCAGGACACAGGGGTATTTTGGAGCACTCCTGTGTTAAGGGATACGCGACCGGCGACAGCAAGGCGTACGACGGGTGGACTGAGCGGAGAGCAGATCATCGGCTTTACAGCTAGTACTTTGATGTGAATTTATTGTTATAGGAGATTCTACTTTTTACTACGTAACTAGGTTTAGAGGCAAGGATGTACATACTTTGATAATCATACAAGACACCTGTTTTTCTCAGAATTTAATTTATATATTTCGCTCAAAAAGTTGGTGCATTCAATTGTTAATTGTGGAAAACTGGTCAGTGCGATCACTGCCAATGAGGACAAGCATTTCACCCTCGCATTTGCGGTCGTTTGAAAGTGATTTGAAAAAAATCGGTTTTATGCTGTGACCTGTGGAGCATAACTAACAGATAGACACGACATTGACAGACTGACGGCCACAACTATTTCAATAGATGCTCAAGCTCAGCATCTTAAAACAACATATATACGCTATAGTAAGAATGACGTAAGAAAATTCGGAAATTCGTTCGCAAATGTGATCGCGCTGATGAATGGCGTGCAGACAAAAAGTCACGTCGGGCCAACTACACTTAAATCGTCAGCAAAAGGGGTCAGCACGGCGTCAGCGCGGCTATAAATTGTTTTTTAGGATGTAATTGTATACACTTACTAAATAATGTATGTTATTGAACAAATATTTATTAACGTAAGCAAAATCAGCCTGGTTAGTCTTCTCAAAAATTTAATAGCTTTTTTGAACTCTTTTGACATAGGCAAATCCAATAACTTAATTTAGTAGTAATTGTATGTTTGCTATTGTTTTTTAAGCACTAGAATTAGTTACGGAATTCTGTGTTTAAAAAAGTAATCAAGATTATTTTTTCATGCGTAATACAGTTTTATATATTAAAATTAGGTTCATTTATAAACAGACTCTAGCCAGACCAGTATGGTGCAGTAGTTTAGTTCTTTAGACGTTCGTTAGTTGCGTAAGCACAACCTTACAAAACAGAACTGCATGCAGTTGGGTTTCGGTATGGTTTCCTTTGTGATTCAGTTGGGTTTCTGTTGGGTTTCCTTTGGAATTCAGTTGGGTTTCAGTTGCGATACAGTTGAGTTTCCTTTGGGAAGAGAGTTTAGTGGTAAAGCTCGAGCCGACCAGTCGCATTTTTCAGAGCTTCTGCTCCGATTGTGTCCTTGAGTACTGCAACCTATGCACAAATTGGTGTGCTGTTCTCTTGTTTGGTAGTACGGACTTAGAGTGGAGGATGTGATAAGGTGCTCGGAGCCATAGGATTCCTGAGTCCGGAGGTTGAGTCTTTATTTTCATCTCCTTTTAAGTCTCAGTGCACGCGGAAACAGAGATAGCGAAAGAAGTTATCAGTGAGGTTGGCAGTTTATTGAAAGGTTTTTAGGCTATTTTCTATTTTGGAAAATCAAATTAGTTGGGTTCAGTTGAAATCAGATGGGGTTTTAATAGAGTATTTAACATGAGTGTGCAGCTTGAGTTTTTGACGTCAAATCTTACTACACCGTGGGTCTGACAATCTTTGAATTTTTTAAAAGCCGGAGTTGATTGTAACCTAAACAAGTGTGTAGCTTGAGTTTGAACGCGTCGATTTTCAACTAAATGGTATCAGTCGATAGCGATTCTTAAACTGCAGAAGTACTAATTGTAAAAAGTAAAAATTCACACAACATCAATCAAACACTAAGATTCGACATAATGATGATGTACCATGTTAAAGGTTATCATTTAACCACGATTAAATTGCTAAAAATAGTAATGTAGTGTCAAATAATGTTTCGGACGTTATTTGTGACCCTCCACCTACCTACAGGGGGCGTCATATCTTTTTATATATTTAGAAAATGCGATCAAAATATTAAATTTTGTATTCATTTCTATAAGTTTACTAGAACTTAAGTTGCACTCCTTCCTAAACCGACGTGGAGGACAAAGACCAAATCCAACTTTCTATATTTCTAGACAGTTAAAGGGGAGTCTCTTACGGTAACGTCGTTTTGCTTTATTTTACACATACAAATTAATAAAAAATATACATTACGACAATAGGAATTTATCTATGTGCGCCCTCAGGGATGGTCCATAGATGATGTCCCGCCAAATTATCACTCTTTTACGACTGCCCCACTAAGAAGTCATAGTCAAAATGTTAAAACAACTTAAACGGACAAATTCAACCTGAATTATTATGAATACTCAACCAGCACTACCCGTGGCATCATACAGGACAATTCTGACAGTGTTGCTCATTTAAATTTAATGTGGAAAATCATAAATGACATTACATGACAATAACAGATACGTGGCTTGACAAGTAGTTCATACTTATTGTCTAAGTGCATCTGACTTTTATTGAATTTACATATCATGCACATACAGAAATCGTCTATAAATGGTGTCACTCAAATATCACCATTTCAAGGATCCCACAGTCATAAGTTCAAAAATTAGACGTACCCATCCACGACAGCATAGCTTTAGGACTGCTTGTAAATAGTGTCATTAATAGTTATTACCCACTCATACACTTGCAAATAGTTTAGCATTTAGCTTAAATATTATCTATAAATGATGTCACGTACATTATCCATGAAAACATACATATATGAGCACATAGGCACACTCATAAAGTATGTTCCAACTGCGTATTACTATAAGTCATAGTTATAATTCATAAATTTAATTAAATATTACAAGGAGAATCTCAGTCATCCAAGACTTGACATTCACAAGCATGAGTAATTATTATTACTTTATTATTATAATTTTCCAAGCAGCATGAATAAGGAATGATGGTGCATGCGACCTAGTTAGGAAAGTATTTTTATAGTGATGTGACATTTTTAATGATATGTATAGTTTATTTTGATGTAAGAATGTAGTTCACATTTATTTACTTATATCAAATTGCATGATGAGCATATTCATCTCGGAGCTAAACCGGTAATTTTTTAATTCATACATATATTTTTTTTATTAATTCCTCGAGTTGATTTATATTTAAGTAATCTTTAAATTCATTGCGTAATTAGGATGCAAGATTATTCGGTAAAATCAGAGAAACTATTTTATGTGACCATGATCAACTATGTGATCATTGCACAATCTTCAAACTATCTTTTATTTATCAAATTATCAATTGTTATGAGAAATTTAAATCAAGAGAAACAATTGATGAAGTAGGGGAGTTTAATAAAAATTGCTGCCACGGAACTCTGTACCTATACACGATTCTCTTCAAGCCTAATTTATCGCTTGGGACGCCTAGTGTTATTTTAGAGCTTTCCATACTGTCATATTAGATTTTTACCAAGTCTCATATTTCCCAGTATTACTTCTGTTTCATCTAACATCTTTGCATTTACTCATACTTCGATATTATTCGTAAATATTTTCAACCAGCACCACGCTGGACTAACCACTGAGTTAATTGGCCTTTGGCCCGTATCAGCACATCACAGGTATTAAAAGGTGTATCTGTTTAATCCTACCACCTTTATATTATCCCTCAAGCCCACCTACCCGTCATAACTTTAACATTAGGGACTTTAACGCATTTACTATTGTAAGTATATGTAAGTATAGAGATACATGTTACTATTGATTCTTCTATTCTCTCCCTGTCAAGCACCACTTATACCGTCTCTCCTGTATAAATTACATGTGCTCCTCAAGCTCATTACTGCAGGCAATTACTTATGAACTTTGCATTCTCTTAGCAGCCAAACAAAAATACTCAACTAAATAAGCCCTTAGGTAAGTATTGTCGAAAGGAAAAAGTATTAATAAACTTGGGTGACGTCAGACTACGATGGGCTGCGAGTTATACCTACCTTTTGCTATGCTTACAGTATTTGTCATTCGTGTTGTAAATCAAATCTTAGTCTTAGTAGTTACTTACTGAAAATAACTGTAATAATAAACTTACTGTGGATATCTGAAGCTTCCATCACGAGCAAAGGTGTTGTTTTCGTGAAAAAACGAAACATAACAGAAGCATAAGAACTTATAGGAGAGCAAGAGCCACCGAATGAAAAATTAGATGTAGGTGGTTTTAGAGAAGCATTAAACTGGGTTTCAGAAGGAGAATTTCCGAGTGAACTGGAAGCCTTGAAAATGGTTGGAAATGACTGTAAGCTTGAGTATTCGAAGGGTACTGTAGTAGCTGACAAAATAACGTACTACTGTGCAAAACACGGGAAAACTTGTTCGTTCAAGAAGCAACTGAGAATATTTAACTACAGAAAGGAAGTCGGTTATTTTGAAACTGAATTAAGCGCCCACACTAACACTGAAAAAGATTCAGCTGCCTTATCTGCACAAAAAAGGACAGAATTCGTGCAATTGTAAAGAGTGGAACCACAGGTGCATTGCAAATATTTTAAGGCTATTGGAAAAACTCGTGTGCAAACACATTTACGGACTTGCAGTTCACAAGAATCTTCCTTCCTTCCCCAACAAAGCCATAGATTTACCTATAGCTGAAAAACCCAAACGAGGAAGACTAGCAAAGGTTGCACTATATGGAGGACCAGGGATGCCACACAAGAGAAACCTTAGTCTCGACAATTACTAACATCTGATACTTACTTTATTACTTTTCTCGTTTTCATTTAATATTTTACTAATAATGTAGAATACTTAAGGGCTGTTCCTTTATAATTGATGACCAGGCTAGTAAGTGATGGGTAGGAGGATATATTTTTCCCTCGGCCGCCGGAGAAATAACCAATGCGTATTCAGGCAGCATTAGGGGCCTGGTTCCGTGTTACTTCAGGTTCATCGTCAGAAAATACGGTTTTGTAGTGAATTTATTCATCTTTCATGGATTTATATTTACTAAGCTTCAATTAAAAATTTTTTGTTTGAATATCACTTACCGAAGTGAGCCATCAATTACTGACCTGGCTATCACGTACCAAAGAAACTCCTAATTACGCACGAAGTGCTACCTGCGGGTAAAACACAGACGGTAAATCAATCCGTTACCGGGGGATTCAGTAGATATGTTTGCAGGTAGTGCTGTGGTCATTAACTGTTAACACCCGTGGATGAAAGTATAGAAGCATTAGATGTACTCGGACATACTTCTTGCAAAGGGATACAATATGTATGAACTTATATTTCCGTTAACGTTCTAAAAAATGGTGCAAGTGGTGGATAAACCAAAATCAAATTTCCATTCCAGTTTTGGTAACCCAAAAAGTATGTTTCAATTGGTTTAGCTGCTACTACTCTAATTGAAGATATTCACGTTGGTTACCTCTATTCGAAAATTCCGCAGAGATTTCTTTAGGTTGGCAACGACTGAATAGTTTGTGGAGGTGTTAAATCATAAAATTCTTTAAATAATGTAGACGTGGACTCAATAGATTTTCCAGGGGCGTGAAATTCCTGCTAAATGCTCAGTGGTCCAGAAAATATAACTATACGTTTGTTTGCAGTGCTAAATAATGGATCCTAGAAAGGCCGTATCACCTGAGTCCGCATTAGCTTCTGATATTTTCGACACATTTTGCAGTGCAAACACATTAAAAGCTATTCTGACTCACTATCGTCATCTATGCTGCACGTTAAGGCTAAAACCAACCCACTTTCCGGACTTTTACCCTCGTCTTACGGTTTGATTTTTTAAGATTTCATCATTACATTATTGGTCAGCGTAATTTATTAAGGACGGGTTTCTTTGATATGTCATGTCGTGGCTGGTAAATCATGCCCCATTTACTTCAATAAGTCATTGCTAATTTTACTTCCGTAAACTAGTAGTACGGCCCGTCCTGCGGACGAGGGTCATTCGGCTTTTAAAGAAATGTGTAAACTGTATCTCGTTTTCATTTTGCTTAAACAACATAAAAACTAAACGACGTTATTTCCAACCTATTAAATTTTACTTTCCAGTTATGTATACGTATGTTTAATAAAAATAAAGATTTGACAACTATTAATATTAACCTAAATCTAATAGTAATTCAATACATTTTAAAATACATTATTATTAAAGGTTTCTAGTTTTCTGCTTAAGTAGCAGTTTGGTGAATGGTGCACATGTTTTGACCACGCTGAACGTGATAACAGACCTTGAACCTTCTGAATAAAGGTATTCCCGTTACCTGGGTAACCCAATGAAAACATCTGCAGATTAAATACATTACAGGAAGTTGAAAAAATTCATGAACATAGATTTTTGAAACTTTTAACAGGACAAAACCATCCACGAACATTAATTATAGCTAAAATACAAAAAAATTCATCATTTTAGGTTGTTTTTTTCAGTATACAGTCAATGCTAAACACTAATGTTACCAAATTTAAATTTAATTGCAACAAATACAGCATTTAATTCTCTATTGAACTGTATGTTGCAAGCTCGTGTAGCTAAAGCATATTTTAAAAGATTCGCAATTACATCTGGGAAGATATTGACATTGCTACTGGTTGATTTGAAATTATTTCTTCTTTTAGAGTTTAGAATTCCCATACCTAGCTAATTTAATGTGATTTTACGGTACCTGGGCGAGACTATGCTTTAAAACGTTTATACACTCACGCGCGTTTCGTTGCGTTTAATATATATAAGGTAATGGTAATAGAGGGGGACAGCGGACAGCGGAAGGCGGACAGTGGACAGAAAGCGCGGACAAAATTATTTGGGTTTTATTATTATGAGGACGTGCCCAAGTATGTATATTAAACTTCGGTCGGTAATTCATGATCAGTTTTGCTGTCCGTAAGTCATGATCAATTTGACTTCGGTAAGTCATGACCAATTGTGCCGCCCGTACTCTTAGAAAAGATCTTAACTAACTTTTAGTTAGGTCGAGCTAACACATTTGGGTGTAAATTTCAACTTTCAACATTATTATTAGTTAATTTCAAAATTTTTGAAGGTAAGGAAATATTAGCTACGTGAACACCGGTGTATGTTAATATTGTTAAATGTAGTGAAATGCTTCCGGTAATGAACTAAGATTTACCTAAATGATTTGTACTGGTAGTGTGTATGGTGAATGATGAATAAATGTCGATGGTAAATACTGAGAATAAGACTTGTATTTTAATTGAATTATACTGATTTAAAATTGACAATTAATAAAACTGAAATAATAAAACGAAAAGTGTTTTATGGAACAGAAGGTTCAAGCTAGTTAGTTGACAGTTGAAATAGATATGAATTTACATTTAGATTATCCTATAGAAATCACCTCGGCTTCCTGCCTAGTGGTCATTCGATTACATTACATTGTTATAGAATCTCTTTCCTCTGACCTGCATAATTTAGCAAGCTACACAAAATTCATAAATCATCTTTGTCAATAATGATCAAGCCCATTTATAATTTAGTAACTCAATTCGAGTTTCACAAGAGTATTACACAATACATAATTCTATTACAATTATTTCATGACTTACATCCGCTGGCATAAATAACATTACATCATTGTATACATTACTCATCTAGAGATTCGCCTTAATGAATTATCCTTTTATTACTTAAGAATGTACAATGTAAATAAATTAATTTTAACCTACCGTATGACTCCCACTGGTCGCCATACATAACAGTCCTCTCCCCCAAAGTAATTCGTCCCTTGAATTACCCTTTTTGGACCTTACTTAAAATTAAAATCCCCAAAATTTTCAAAATCTCAAAATTTCGAAAAATTTTGGAATTTTCAGAATTTCATCTAAATGTAGAATCTAAATAAATTACCTAAATTACCTAGGCTACCTAGACCTACTCGCCTATCTAAACCTTTTAATAAGCCATTAACTTCATTCGGTCTTCATGGGTCATTTTGTCCAATCCATAATTTCCCGCGACACTCTGAGTTCCCATCAATGCCTTCCGCTGCTCTTTCGTCATTCCGTACTTTGGATCTACTGCTGCCTTGTTGCATTCCGTTTGTTTTACCAGTGCTGCAGTTAACTTATCTTCAATCTGAAGTTGACGTTCCATACATTCCTCGATCATTGCCGTTGACTCTTTCTCATTTTCTGTCCTGAAATCGCATTTGGACTTGTCCGTATTTCCTCTCCAGCGGTCGTCATCATCAGAAGTCTCCGCCGGTGGTGGCTTAAATTTTTTGGTGACTCTCCTCTCTGGATTCGGCCTTTGAAGTCTCATTCGGCCTCCTCTCCAACTCGGTGTTACATAGCATACGTAGATCCATATACTCATAAAAAATACCATGGCAATTATTGCAAACCCACCAATTCCCATTGTAATCATATATGACATGTTACCGTCTGACGCAGTTATTGTTCCTTTAATATTATTGTTTTCCTCTCGAATTAATGCGTCCTGCTGTGGTAATGGTGTGGTTAGGCCTTTTCGAAGAGTTCCGTTGAAATGGGTCTCGTTCGCTGTACGAATC
Source organism: Dicyrtomina minuta (assembly GCA_949802685.1). NCBI lineage: Eukaryota > Metazoa > Arthropoda > Collembola > Symphypleona > Dicyrtomidae > Dicyrtomina > Dicyrtomina minuta. The sequence goes on from OX461809.1 coordinate 49,913,890, forward strand.
GCCTCGGGCAACCAAGCTCCAACTACCTGTAGTCGTAAAGGTTCATCGTCATCAGAGTAGTCCGAATCGTCGTTCTCACTTCGAGTGGGGCTGGCTGGTTCCTTATACTCATATAGCCTGTATTGTGGATTTAAAATATCTCCAGAAATTATAATTGTATTATTTATAATAGGTGCTGGAATTTCCTGTGGACCCATGCCCATGGCTTTCGCTGCTGCTGTTTGCGCTAATCCACTTGCAGACAATACCAGTGTTAGTCCCGCTGCCTGTGCTGCTGCCGTTGCTACTGCATTTCCATAGGGAAGTTTATCTTTTACCTTCTGTACCCATGTATTTGGTGGTTGAGGTATCTGTGGTGAGCCTGGAGGTGAGCCTGCTGGAGACCAGCCTTGATATACAGATTGTGCTTGTGGTGACATTGAGTCTCCAGTCCTGGCCTGAGTGTCTGGAGTCTTCATTAATGAGTCCTCCCTGGCAAAAATTTCTGAGCCTCCTGCAGAAGTACCTGCTTTGGGTGATGGTGAATTATCTCCCATTGCATTCTTTTGTTTTTGAGAAGCCATTTTCGCCTTGAATCCCTTCACTCCAGTTGCCTCCGCTCCTTTAGGTAGATTTTTTATTGTCCCTGGACTTGGTGGAAAAACAAGTTTTAACATTGCCGGCTGTGATGGCATATTAGCATATCCCTTCGCTCCCGAGCTGGCTGATTTTAGAATCTTTCCCCACCAAGGGTTTGCGTCTACCAGGCCTATCCCAAACACCAACATCAACATTAAACACATCAATGACCATTTATCTTGGAAAGTTTTGACTCGTCTCGTTACCGTCGCTGCTCGTGCATGTACACGTAGGCTCCGCATGGGGGCTATAAGCTCCCATTCATAGTTGTTGTTGTCACTTTCCCTTTTTTGTATTTTTGCTGGTGAGGGTGGGCTTTGGATTTCCTCGTCCTTTTCAACGCCTAAGACAATAATATCCCAATCCTCTTCAACGCTAAAAGGCGAAGGGGCTTTTTCTACCTCAGGCTCAGTCTTCTCTAGTTCCTTTTGCTGTAGCTCATCACAGTGCTGGTCCCAGACATGCTCGTCCAGCGCACGTTTGAGTAGATTCGGCTTTTTCATGTCTGAATCCTGTCTAGACTGGTGGCTACTGCATGCTACCTCGTCGTCAAAGCTCACTTGCTTAGTTGTTGGAATTCCTTCTACTTTTGGTAAAGGATACGTATCTTTCTTTGCCAGAATTTTCTTCATTTCCTTTTCTGAGCCTCGTAAGTTCTGCTTCATGTCCTTGATGGCATGAGTAGTGGACTGGACAGGACCATGGTGATCTACAATTTCTTTCAATAAATCAGCTTTAAATTTACTTATTGCTTCTGACTTACAACTTTTTGGTGGCATGTCCAGAGTCCATCCACTGGTCGGCTCGCCATGTTTCCATTCCCATAAAGTAGTAGAAGTTTCAGTATACTCCTTCCATTGTTTTTGTATGTCCTCAGTTTCCTTTTGTATTTCTCGTGCTCTTGCTTCCGATCGCCTTTTTGCATCCCGTAGTTGTAGTGCCTTTGCCTTGGAACATATTTCTCTCCAATCCTCATCAGTGGAGACGTCTCCTTCCTTTTTACGATGGTAATAAGCAAGCCATACTCTGTCAATAGGATGGGGGCGGTGGGTTTTCTCACGCTGCTCCCTCAGTTGGCTGATGGATTTTTCCTTCTCCTGTGTGGGTATGTCCTTATCAGGGATGGCGTAGGTGGTAGGAAGTACAGTTCCATGATATTGGTCAAAAATTTTTCTATCTCGCTTCTTCTGCTCGAATACCCAGTCTCCAATGATAGGTTGTAAGCATAAGTCGCATTCACCTCCGATCCCATGCCTTTGTTCGATAGCACGTTCCATTTCCATGGTCAGTTTGCCTTGTCGAGCCCATTCCTCAATGTCCTTTTTGACTGCTAAATCGACTTCACGCATAGTTCCTGGAAAAAGCATCGCCTTCGCCCTCAGATTAGAGTAATAACATGAGTAGTACTCTACTGTGAACATGGGGTCGAAACTGAATTTTTTACAATATCCTCGCAATACATATGTACCAAGTTTCTTTTCGCCTTCCACGATGTATTTTCTATCTAGGTATGGTATGCCTCGAGATACATACCAGGTGGTTGGCTCCTGGGATAATTTAGGATAATGAGTGGCAATAAGCTTTGGACTTACATGTCTGTACGTTTCATTACCGTACACTCTGAAGGGGCTGAGGGTCGTCTTCCTCATTTTGGCATTTAGAATTTCCTCTTCTCGCTTTGTTAGTCCATTTACATTGAATGTTTCCCTTTCCAATGTGGTTAATTCACTCGTTCTCTTTTCCCGTTGTTCCTTACTGTTATCCCTGCGTGTGGATGCAGATCGACTTCGCCCTTGTTGGTAGGCTCGCCCCCCTTCCAGAGAACTTTTCGGCCGTGATTCTCTTTGGTCTCGCTGGGTCCAGAGTTTTTCACTAACGGACGGAGGTGAGATAGCACGTTCCTTGTGGGTTCTGCCTGTCTCTCCTCGGCTCCTGCGGACACTGGGTTTGGCTACGCAGTGAATGGGTGATGATCGTCCTGTCCTCACGCTCGTAAATCTCCTGGAGGAAGTTCCAGCCCTCTTCAAGTTCTTTTGGTCCTTGAGATGTTGAAATAAGAATGTAACTTCTTGCTTCTTCCTTCTGGGCGGAGGGGGTGGCGTTAATGGCTGTTCTATGACGATTGGTCGTTCCTCTTGATAGAATTGAACAATTCCAAATTTTCTTGACTCCAATTGCTTCGTCTGAAAATTCCAGTTTACTTGAAATCTCATAAAAAAATCGAATCCAAGTATTACGACTGGCTCCAGAATATCCATGACTATAAATTCAACATTAAATGTACCTGTACCAATCTGTATGGCTACCAAGGCTACACCTAAAGCTTAACCGGACCCGGTGACTCCATGGATGATTACTTCTTGTTGCGTGGAAATTTTTTGAGTCGTCAAGGCCTTTTTACTTATCATAGATAGTGAGCTCCCCGTGTCCAGAAGTGCTGTTGTCCATTTGTTGTGTATTTGGAGATCCAAGTATGGAGAATCGGCGTCCGCCGTCGTCATCATGTATCCAAATCCAGTTCTGGTCGGTGGCTCATAGTCTGGTGGTGGCTCTCGTACAACCTCTCCTTGTCTCGCCTCCACATTCTCGTTGGAATTTTCGTCCTTTTTCGAGTACGCTGCTCTCCCTCTATTAGTATTTTCTCCTCGCTTGCTACCTCTGCCTCCTCGCTGGGTAGTCCGTTCTGGGCAGTCCTTTGCATAATGCCCAAGTCCTCCACAAACATAACAATCAACTTCTGATTTATAATTTTTTCCATTACCTCTGCCACGCCTTCCTCTGCCTCGTCCTCCTCCCCGTTTGCCATTGTCCTTTTGCGTATCACTGTTATATTCGTTTTTCGGAAATTTCTGTTGTTCCCTCTTCTTATCATAGCCTGCTTTGCCTCCTCCATTGGCGTTTAGAAGTTTGGCCTCCAGCGTAGCTATTCTCACTTCGCATTTTTTCACTTCAGATTCGCATGGTCCCATGTCGGTTGCTTCCATTTCTACCAGAAATGTGGTGAGGTCATCTACTGTTTTAAGTCCTCGCCCTCCATAACCGAGTTTAGCTGTCATGCGTGGTGTGAGGCCATTTTTGATTTCACGGACCAAGTCTGCTTCGATGGCATGTGGGATGGCTGCTTTTGTGACATCAATTCTTTCTGAAATGTATTGGGCCACTGGTTCGTCTGGTAGTTGGATTCGCTCTTGTAGACGTTTGTTCAGTAGTTTTTCACTGACCGGGAAACGCTTCACCATTTCCGCCTTCAAGTTGTCCATTGTCAGAGTGTCTAAATTTTTTCCGAACCAGGCTGCTGATGTGCGATCTAAAGTGTTAGCAAATCTCACAAGTTGGTTACCTTTTTGCACGCCTATGGATAACATTGATCTTACGAATTCGTCTACGTTGGCTCCAGGCTCGTCAATTCCCACCCAGAAATTGACCTTTTTGAATGGTTGCCATCCTGCGGTGTTAAGCTGCGCCATGCCTTCGTCTAATTCCTTTTGTTTTGCGTCAAGGAATTCTTTGTCCAAAATTGCCTGTAGTGCTGCTTGTTTCTCGTCTTCTATACGCTGGGCTTCTTCTGCTATTTTACAAAGTCTCTCTTCCTCAGCTAAATGCTTTTGTAGGTCGACTATAAATTTCTGTCTTTCTTCACCTTTGAGGTGGGAAGGAACTTGAAGTTGATCTATTGTGTCGGCCGTTTTGACTGGTGGTGTCGCTGGAGTGGCTGTATTAATCGGCTTATCTAACTCTGAGTCACTAAAATCTTCAGTATCGCTAGCGTTAAAATTACCTAGCCTTGTAGACCTGCCTGAAAAATCGCCTTTGGCACTCTCAAAAGAATCGTTACAAGTTTTATTACCTTCTGTTTCACCTTCGGCCTGCTCGTCTAAATTTTCTAATCTTTTATCTACGATCTTTGAAGTACTAGTCTGACCTGTTTCGTTTCCACTATCACTATTCTGAGTTTGATTTGTCTCGTATAATAATGCTAGGGTAGTATCATTCAAATCTGCAAATTTCTGTAAAGATTCTAAAGTCTTATTAGAAAGTGATGTTTCGAATTTTTCTCTCTGCGTCGAAGTGATACCTGGGGGAATACACGGTGAACTTGGCTGTGCTACTTCTGTGGGTTTTGTCGGTGGCTGTCTATGATTGAGATATTTACCTAATATTGATCTACCAATTTCTTTGCCCTGCTCTTTTAGTGCTTGTCTAGTGTTGGGTCTCTTTGACATGTAACATTAAAAAATAAAAATATCCCTTAATTATGTCCAAACCTACCAGCTGTACTATTAGCACTAGCCAAACCTAAATTTGCAATTTTAGAAATAATTAAGCTTAAATTCTCAGTTCTTAATACAGCTAATTCAATATTAAAAGCAATATCCTGAGTCTCTTCAATTGTTAAGGTATTTACTAATAAAGTGACTGCAGCTTTTAATCTTAAATTCTCTGCCATATACAAAAAATAAAATGAAAAATAAAATCAGAGTGTTAAAATAAAATAAATTAATTTATAAAGATTGTGTGGAGTAATTTTCTTGGTAGGTAAAGGATTGAAGTCGCAATATAATTACCAATACGTACGCTGTTGTCTGATCAGGACAAAAATGTACGTGCTCATGAGTCTTAAATATTACGGGTGGGTAATATACCTATCTTACTAATTACGCTGATCTTTGAAAAAGAAAAGTTAGCAAGGGGGAATAATTATTCTTTAACCTAGTAGCTACGGCCTAGTAAAATTACTAAATTTACTAACAATAATGTTTAATTACCTAAAATCCGCTTCAACTCACGTCAACAGTTCAGATAGCTTGTTTCGCAACTTCACTCAGAATCTGTTCACTTCAGCAAATACTCGTCTCTCTCTCACTCAGTATTCTCAAATTTCTGCTGGTTTGAATCTTTTCTACGAACTCAGTAGTAAAGTGCAGAATTAACAAATATCCTTAATAAAAATGATTACGAATGTAAATAATTGAAAAATAAAAATTACAAAACCAAAATACCATTGACACTCACACTATCAAAGCACCATAACCTTCACACTATTTAAATTAAATTACTTCCTTTCTAGGTACAAATCAGAAAAATATATAGATTGAAATGATTTTTAAAATAAACTTAAATCCTTTAAAGCTTTACTTGAAAAATTATCAACTTACTTTTAAAATGTTTAAAAAGAAAAAGTACACTATATACTTAAAATCTTAAATTCTTACGTACTGATTTGCCAGAACCCCGTCTGCTTCCCATATGGGTGCCTGTGAACTGATTTTTTTTACTTAATTGCTAGCGCTAACTCAGTTCATTACGCAGGAAGACACCATGTTAAATGTAGTGAAATGCTTCCGGTAATGAACTAAGATTTACCTAAATGATTTGTACTGATAGTGTGTATGGTGAATGATGAATAAATGTCGATGGTAAATTACTGAGAATAAGACTTGTATTTAATTGAATTAAACTTTCTTTAAATTTGACAATTAATAAACTGAAATAATAAAACGAAAAGTGTTTTATGGAACAGAAGGTTCAAGCTAGTTAGTTGACAGTTGAAATGGATATAATTTTACATTTAGATTATCCTATAGAAATCAACTCGGCTTCCTGCCTAGTGGTCATTCGATTACATTACATTGTTATAGAATCTCTTTCCTCTGACCTGCATAATTTAGCAAGCTACACAAAATTCATAAATCATCTTTGTCAATAATGATCAAGCCCATTTATAATTTAGTAACTCAATTCGAGTTTCACAAGAGTATTACACAATACATAATTCCATTACAATTATTTCATGACTTACATCCGTTGGCATAAATAACATTACATCATTGTATACATTACTCATCTAGAGATTCGCCTTAATGAATTATCCTTTTATTATTTAAGAATGTACAATGTAAATAAATTAATTTTAACCTACCGTATGACTCCCACTGGTCGCCATACATAACAATATGTATACCTACACCAAATAATGTAACAGTTGACAGAAAATCGTGTAAAGAATTTATACCGCCGTATATTAAGCTAAATTAGTGCTACAACTGTAAATGAGTTGACTCACGTCAGGCCAATGGTTACAGACGCCGGTATCAATTTACAAGACTGCGGGTTCGTGCCTTACTTTTTGCAATATTTTTTAATTCAGTTAGTCACATAACTACTTCTTGGTTACGTATGCAACACAGAAAAAAGTAAACTCAGAGTCTAACATATTACAGTGTAAATCCCTAACTAAAATTTGTGTTGACCACTGTAACATCTTCTAGTGTCGATGTTGGAGTAACACAAAAATAAGTTACAATTTAACACCTATTTGGTTAATTTGCTTAAATTTTTTTAAGCGTGCATGTACGAAAAGAGAAACTATGCATAAACTACACATCGCTTTAACATTTGCCCACAACTTTTGTATTTTATTATAACCTGGAGTTAATTTACATAAGTTTTAAATAAGACTTGCTAGTAAAATAATCTTTGCTACTTTATTACTGCATCAATTTGCTAATAAGACTAATACTTGCGACTTTGTTTCATGCTGCATGTAATACTTTTAAACGTTATCTATCTTTTTCAGTTTTAATGTTAGTGATAGTTAATGTGTTTGACCATGATTAATTATAGGCATTGGTCACCATTATTTATACACTCTTAGAAAAGATCTTAACAAGAATCTTGTACGATGGGGCTAACAGGTTTATTTGTAATTTTTTAAATATTTGAGAGTAGGGAAATGGTAAACAGTAAACCTGTTAAAGCATTTATGTCACTGTATACTGTATATGTATGCTAAACTAGTGGCCCGTTATTACTAAATGTGTTGCATCAGTCCAGTGGCTAAGGCTGGAAGCTACCTATGACGAAAGCGCACGTTCGAATCCAACGTTTGGTGTTAATTTTTAAGTGTTAAAATCATTCAGCAGGATTATCTGGGTGATCTAACAGTGATTTCGGTAAGCCTAATATAACAGGATTATCGGCAAATCTGTAGCTGAAATTCCTGTTGACCAACGTTAATAGATTTTACTCCGGATGTCAGAGTAACATTGAAATCAGTTTCAAATTATCAGTAAAGTAGTAAACTCACCCATATTTTTCTTAGCGTCTAATAACTTATTCACAATTAAGTAAAAATTATGATTAGTAATAATTTAATAAACTCGTTTCAAGCTGCCGGCTGGTTACTACTAGAGCATTCGATATCGCATCATTTTAAAGTATCGCAAGTATCGGTATCGCATCAGCGTGGTATCGCAAGTATCGCAAGTATCGCATAATTTTTTAGTAAAACCCAAATAATTTCGAAAACTAATAAATTATGACACCAAATGAGAGCGTGTAGGTACTTTTAATTTTTCTTGCATTATATCAAGTGTAAACACGGATTTATTGTAAACTAGACTTCGTGCAACAACCAACAAACTTATTTTACTGTTTTTTGAGAAAAATAAGCCCGTAGAAAGCAGAACATGCTTAATGTGTCATCGTTTAAATTAGACCGCAATCTAGTGCAAAACAGCCCAGCTGCTGAAAACGCTCTTTCAGACTCCACACTCAGAACCACAGAATGTACCGAATGCATGGTAAAGGTGCAAGCTGCAAGCTATGTCTTGCTGCCTTCCTTCCCTGCCTCAATTCCAATGCCTTGTGAAGTATCATACTATAACTGTTCTTTAGGAACAAAAAAGGTTCAGTAAACAGAGTAAGCGTATTGCTTTTTCAGTTTCGGCCAGCAGATGTCATTTAACTGAACTGTTCGTTTCTATTTTTACTATTTTTTTCGTTCATGCGATACTTGCGATACTTGCGATATGCGATATGGTATCGCATTGGTATCGCATCAGCTAAAATATGCGATACTTGCGATATTAGTATCGCATTGGTATCGCAATCGAATGCTCTAGTTACTACGGCACATTCATAAATAGGCTCACCAATTTTGAAGTAGTATTGACTTATTTTTAAAAAAACTTTTTGTAATTAACGCAACATTTCGGATTTATTCCTTCTTCAGGCGTTTTGTGTTGATAAGATGTGATACAGAAATTGCAGCACTCGTGGAATCACTATATTTGTAGTATGAATTCGCGGTTGTTAGTGTTTTGGTTTGAAATTGGTGGGGAAGGAGACCGGGAAGGAAAAACGCGTGAGGAGTTGAAGTCGTGTCGGGCAATTTCTGTATCACATCTCATCAACACAAAACGCCTGAAGAAGAAATAAATCCGAAACGTTGCGTTAATTACAAAAAGTTTAAAAAAAAATAAGTCAATACTACTTCAAAATTGGTGAGTCTAATCCTCCTTAATCAATTACCATTTATTATCACTCACCGTGCGCTTACTAACATTTAACATTCATAAATAGTTGTGTTTATATTTTATTTCTAATTTAAGTCATAGTCTAGGACAGAAAAAGTCCAAGGTTTGGCCGTGGGTAGGAAAGGTCCTTGTAGAAACCACATGGGTGGGAAAATCCAGGTAGGAAAAGTCCAAGTAGAAAAAGTCCAGGTAGGAAAAGTCCAGGTAGAAAAGGTCCGGGTTGGGAAAGTCCATTTACCTTAAAAAATACCGATTTTTTAAATATTGGTGGGGGGAAAAAGAGTGGAAAATAACTTGTGGAGTGAAAAGTTGTATGGTTTGGTATGGTAAGGTGGTATCGCACAATACAACTTTTCACCCCACACGATATTTACCACTATTTTTCCTCCCACCAATTTCAAACCAAAGAAACAGACTCCAAACAACTGGGAGTGTAGGGCAGTGTAATTTTTAGATGCAGAGCTTAAGCATCTAATCAAATGGTCAAGTCCGTCCGTCCGTCTTTCTGTCCGTCTGTTGGTCCGACGCTACGGGTCAAACCATTAAGCCGATTTTAGTAAAACAACTTTAAAGCAATCACAAATGCGACCGGGCAGGTCTGTATTGTTTTTTAAATTTTGCTCGGAATAACCGTTTCTTTACAATGAACAGTTGAATGGATCGTTGTCAAAACTCTGGGAAGTGAACTTTGCAAAAACGGCTAAACATACAAAACAAATGCAAAAATCTAGCGCTTCACGCCGGATTCGGCGACCGTGGGCCTGAAATAGACGCTAAGCTTCAGTGAACATTGGGTTCAAAAAAGGAGCTAGATAACATAAGTAACGCTAAAATATGATCTATGAAGTAAAGATATTTCATTGAAACGGTGACAGTTACTCCTTAATTTTTTTGCAACATGTTTTCCATCAACTTTGTAATTTGAACAAAATTAGTACGAGTGCGACTAGTAACGTGCCTACTACGGATTGACAGACATTCAGACACGCATTCCGCCCCCCCCCCTCTAGCTGTTATCGCATTAATTTTAGGCAAACGGCTTAAGGGTTGCACGCAACTAAAACACAACTAAAATTAATGTTGTAGAAGTAGTCACCTTGTAGTTGTACAAGGTGAAGCTAAACCTCAACGACACAGCCCTGACACGCTAAACCCACAACTGCTAGGTAGACTCGCGAACGGTATGTTCAAGTCAAAAACCAAATTGGAAAAAATACTTTCTGAAATTTGCTCACGAGGACAGAGAAGGACACGTCCGTCGTCAAATTGACATCAGGTAAACGGAGTAGGGATTAAGCACAAACAGTGTCATGTGAATATTTCTATTGAACGCCACCACTTAGCTGTTATTACGTATAATGCATATACAACTACTAACCAAATACTTATTCTCTTGTACGCAGACGATATAGTACTTATGGCTTACAACCCTATGGACCTTCAAAAACAAATAAATATTTTGAAAGAATTTTTTAAGATGAACAAGCTGAAAATCAATCTGTCCAAAACAAATATAGTCATTTTTCGAAAAAACAAAAACCACACGAAGGGAAAAACAATATGCTTCAAATGGGGCACGGAAAATATAGCTGAGGCAGAAGAGTACACATACCTCGGAATGGTATACAACTATAAAGAGAATATGTTAAAAGTAAAGGAAAGGACCATTGCCAAAAGCAAAGTAGCTATGAAAAATCTATTCAGACTATATGCAAAAAGCAAGACCAGCAACATACGGATTAAAATAAGTCTATTCAACTCCCTAGTTAAATCAGTATTACTTTACGCTGACCCAGTGTGGGCACTATATTTCACAGAAGAGTTAGAAATGTTTCAAACAAAGTTCTTAAGAAACGCTCTCAACGTTACAAACATGACGCCAGGATACATTTTACGACTTGAAACTGGTACCAGCTCGATTAAAAATTCAATATTTAAGCATACTGTAAAATTCCTAAACAATAACATATTAAGAGATGGAGAAGACTCGCTTAACTATAAATGCTACAAGCAACTGAAAAATGACCACGTTAACAAAAAGGCGAACAACTGGTACAGCAGTCTAGTTAAATTGTTTGAATTCTTTAAATTGGAGAGCAATCTAGACACGTTAAACAGCGGAAATATCAACAAACTCTCGAATCTCTTCATCAAAAAAGCCAAACAACAATTGATCAACAATGATGTCACAGAAATGATCAACAGCAAAAGCCTATCACACTACAAATCACTAAAACTATTTGCAAACAAAAGTAAATGGCTTGAACTACATTGCAACAGAGAAGTTTCACAACTCTATCTACAAATGAGAGTGAAGCACAGCATAATACGACTTCAGGGGAAAACAACCATTTTAAACGGAATGTGGAAGATATGGGACAAACGCAAAAAGAAATCTACTCTGTGTAACAAATGCGACCTAGACTTAGACGAAACCCAGTACCACATTATGTTTAAATGCCCTAATTACGAAAAGCTTCGAGTGCGATTTATTCGACCAATAATTAGAGGAACCCCAGATGAGGACACATACCATGTATTACTCAACGATGATAATACAGATCTACAAAAAATGAAAAATTTTTATCTGATTTGGAAACAGGCAATCCAGCAACGTAACAATGAAACCAGAAAGGACAGGCAAATCAGCACTTAAGCTAGTATATAGATACCTATATTTCAATCTCAAGTAAATAAAAGCTAAATAATTAATCGCAATTTATTGATGTAAAACTAACCTAGTGCCATATTGTTATAGCCTATGATGTGTGAAATAACCCCAGTGCTGCAAAAGTTTAAATTGTCAATCATCTTGACCCCCACACAGCACATCAAAAATGTTTCATTTCTATATTATGCTACCGTTTTACACACTACCAACCCACGGTTCAAGTCAGTATATAGACACCTATACCTTAAGCTTTATTGAATAAAACGCAAAACATGACCCGCTAAATATTACACTGAAACTAACCGAGTGCCATATTGGTACAGCCTAAGATGTATGTAACAACCCCAGCGTTCTCAAATTCTTAATTGACAATCATCTCGACCCCCACCCACCCCCTCAAAAAACTGTCTGCACATCTTTGAAACCCAAAAATGTGTTTACTTATTTATTTATTTATTTAAACGTGTACATAGTAAATATTTTATCTATCATGACTAACTAAACTTGTAACTCTAACAATTCGATTAATCAAAATAATGCACTACACAATACATAAGATAATAATAATTATAATAATAATGCTCCCAGCCCGGGACACAATACTTGTAATCCTAACTAGTTTAATTAATTAATGCTAAATTCATAATACTATTGTAAAATCAAAAGAGTTGTGTAGGCCAGATGGCCATGTCGACTTTAATCAATAAATCATATATATATTAGGCTTATTTTTATCTACATGTTGTATGTAAACGACGTCCTTTAAATAACTATTTTACGAATCCCCATCGATTAGTGTAATTATTACATAATAGATGGTCTTAATGACGGGATGTTACTAGTTTGCAGGCAGGCCCATTAACCTGGCTGAAGACGTCATGAATAGACGGTCTCAAAAGTTTCAAATACATTATAGCAATTCACGACTAATTTTAAATAGCGAACATAAACGAAGTTTAAATATCACTATTTTATAGATCCCCATGTTTTTAGTGCAACCATTATATTATAACATATGATAAATAAAAGTATAGATAGGAACAGAGAGAAATAACTTAATTAAGTCACTGCTGCACACTTGCAGTAGCCATAAGACACAGTATACAGTACAATAAGTTTTTATAATATTGTTATAAATGGATTAAACTTTTAAAGCTTTAATGTAGATGATGATTATACATAATTATAGAGCCTCTAATGGCATATAGCATTATATCCGTGATAATAGATCCTGGTAACCTAAACCTATTTATAAATTGTTGGAAAAATTTGGTTATAGTTCCGCTTGCCCCTATGTAGAGACCAATGACTTCTACTTCATCTAGCTCCAGACTGTTCTTAAAGTAGCTTCTACAGGGTTCATAAATCCTTTTTTTTTCATCGTCAACGAATATGGATTGTTCTTCCGCATTCCCGTATTCAAACCGTATAGTAGGATCCAGTATGTATCCCTTTCTGCTTTGTTTATCGTAGGCAATAATGTCAATTCTTCTAGCAGATCCATTTTCTGAGATACAGTGTAACTCCTGTCCAACTTCATACCCTCTTTCTTTCATTGCCTTTGCGATTATCTCTCGAATACCGTTGTGCCGTTTGTTACAAATTAGTTCCCCAAAGTGGCAGCTGCCTAGTACGTGCCCAAGTGTTTCTTTTTTCTCATTGCAGTGTCTGCAATAGGTACCGTCTAGGCTGCGGCCAGGAATAGTTCTCACGCTCGTAACGTTAGCATTCATTTTAATAAGTGTCACGTATTCTAAAGTTGTCATGCCTTCTTTGTTCAGTAGGGACTTATTTCCTTTTGGGTTGTCTGCAAATTGGCTCACTCCCCACCCCCTCAGTCTTAGTTGACTCCATTCTTGGAATTCTCTATCCCGCAAAGTATCCCTCATTTTCAAGGTGATCTTTTTATTTTTGGTTTAGCAACTTTTAGTTCCTCAAGTTCCTCTTCCGAAAATTTGAGAGCTTCATGGCATTTTTTCATTTCGAGCGAAATGTCTCGTGCGTATGGGATGTACTGATCATTCGCACCTAATAGAGTGAGGCATATGTTGTAGTGCTGTAGGAATGCCTCCCACTCACACTTTGTTATAGCCAGTCCCCGATGATTTTTTGAAGCGTACAGTAGAGCATTTGGAGTGTCTGTTGGGATTCCCAGTATTTCTTTAACGGAGCTTCTGATGATTCTGTCGACATCAGCAAGAAAGCTTTTTGGTAGCTTGCTGAGAGGTGCCATTTGCAATGGATAAATTAGAGTAGGGAAGATGTAGTCATTGATTATTAGTATTTTTTGGTGGGGTCTCAACATTGGGGTGGATACCAAGTAATTCAGCAGTTTTGTCAAATTTTTAATAACTGCTGAGCTGTCAAATGTTAACTGGGAGTTGAAGTTGACTCCCAAATATTTTATGGTTTCGTTTTCTTTGAGACTTGGAATTCTAGTTACGTCTTTTACTTGAACGTCTTCGCACACCATTTTGCCTTTTTCAATACAGATACAGACGGATTTGGAAGGGTTGATGGTTAGTCCGGATTTTTTAAACAACAAAATTGTATTTTCGACAATAACTTGAAGTCCCTCCTTTAAATTAGACAAAATTGCTCTGTCGTCTGCGAACATCATAGCTGTAAGTTTTTGCAGTTCCGTTGTCAAAGAGTATCCGTATTTATTTTCGTAGTTAGGATCTGTTATTTCATCTAGTATGTAGTTTACTGATAGATTAAACAGTAGAGGACTGAGGGGAGACCCTTGAAATACCCCACGCTTCAGTTGTATAGCCTTAGTTGTTGCTGTTCGTGTTTGAATGAAAGTTTCATTTTCAGAAATGAGTGACTTAACAAGGTGTCGAACATAGCTGGGTATAGGTTGGGAGTCCAGGCACTTCATAAGGTGGAAATGGCCGACGGTATCGAAGGCTTTGGCCACATCTAATAAGGCTACATACAGTGTTGATTTTTTTTGTTTCGCTTTTTTCAGACTTCCCGCCAAAATTGAAGTGTTAATGTATGAACCAGGTAAACTTAAGAATCCTCGTTGGCTCAAATTAAGTTGAATAAACTCTCGCAGAACACTGTCAATTATTTTTTCAGTGATGCGCCTAAGAATCGAACATACAGATATAGGGCGCCAATTGGAGGGATCACTAGGGTCTCCTTTTTTAAAAATTAGTACAGTTCTCGCTTTTCTGAATGACTTGGGAACAATACTCCATTTTAACATAATTGTACCTATCATTGAGAGTACCTTTTCACATTTCACATACCTAATTGCTCGAAGCAAAACTTTATCTGGTCCTGATGACGTGTCTTTCCGGATTTTTTTAATACCCTCTGAACAGAGTCTTCGTGTATACCTGGGGTATATTCTTCATCAATTTCTTTTTGTTTTGCCTCACAAACTGATGGGTACGAGTCTAGGACAGCATTATTTTCTGATACCCATCGGTTTGAGTATGCTTAATGCAAAACTTCCGCAGGTATTTTGCAATCCTGATTTGACTCGCTTTTTACAAATCGATGCACAACCTTTCCGCGTTGATTGCAGAAATCATGTTGAATACAATCATATGTAAACTTTTCTTTTCGTCGCTCTCTGTCCCTCTTTGAAGTTTTAATTGGATTGGAAGACTGAGAATTTACGTTCACTTTGCCGAAATAAATTTTTGTCTTTTCTTAATTTGTAGTACTTAGCTGCCGGGTGTTGAGGGCCGGGAATTAGTGATATTACTTCAGGCAGAAAGGCTGAAAACTTTTCAACCTCATCGTCGAATTGGGCGGGGTTTGGTTTGCTTTGGTTGATTTTGGCAAATGACTCGAAAAACTCATTTATTTTTGGTGAGAAATCCATTTTTGTGTGCTGGTTTTCATCATCTGGTTCGATCTGTTCATCGTCATTTGGTATTGTCTCATGTTGTTCGCTGTACTTGTTCGCAATGGAATCTCTTTGCTCTTGTTTGTGTCTAGAACCGATGTGAATTTTGACTCCAGCTTGGTTTTTACAAAGTTGGATACAAAATGGACATGGAATTCTGCCATCCTGACTAGGAATTGGAAAAGACATAGAATTTGAGTTAATGATAGGAGCCTCAGCGTCTGATTCTACTTGGTTTAGTGTAGCCATTGAGAGAAATTTTGAATCGGCAAATTTTTCGCGGGGAGGCGGTGACGTTTTCTGGCTTTTTTTGTGTGTGATAATTTGTTTTCACGGACACTATGTACCTTCTATGTTCCACATAGACCACTAGCACCCACGCCTGATTAATTTAGACACGGCCTGAAAATATTAGTTTAATTTTCCTATTTCAAGAAGGTAAATACTCTATAAATTGCTAAACCCAATGTGGAATGATACACCTATGTGTAGGTATGACTTTACTCTATCACTTAATGTCACTTTCACTAACTGCCAATTAGCTTTACCCTTCCTAAAGTACTGAAGCCGGAGCTAGCTGTTCACACGTTCGGCTCACACAGCTTCACCCGGAGTAGGGAAGTAGGTAGTTTAAAACTTTTATTTATTTTCAGAGTAATAATTATGAGATGCGTACGGCTTAAGTGTTAGTTCGTAATTAATTTTACATTTCAATTATACTATATTGGAGTGACCGCGACGATGACTCTCCTACGCATCTTCTCCTACGATCGAGTAAACGTGAAATTGTATTTTGAAAGTTTTCAATTTATCGTGCTGTGATTTCCATGCGCAAGTGGTTTATATGCCTTCTTGGGTTATAAATTCCAGTCCTGAACGATGTCCTTTGCCGAGGCTAAAAAATAGGTGGCTTCGCGTTTGTTGTCCTATATTACATTTTACACGTAATGCACATGGTTATCTATGCTTATCAATTAGCTGTCAACTATTTACATATTTTTAAATTCTCAAATGTCGACTTTTTAAAAAGCACGCGGTATATGTAGCCTTCGCTTAAAAATTTTGCCACAAATATTATTACCGGATAAAGCCCTACCTACGTACAACTACTACAAGTACTTTCGTTATCTGAAATTAGCGACTGAATAGAAATACCTCAAACATTATATTTCGCACACTTTTTCAGAGACAAAAGGAGGTATACCACACATCTATATAATATATAGATACCCGAGTTGAGGTTAAAACTGTCAGAGGCAAGGGGCAACGCACCATCTGTACTTCGTACCTTTCCTTACAAAAACTCATGCTTAAAGCACTAAAGCATTCCACCTTTCAAAGATGTCGCTCGGATGTGCAAGTTAACATTTATAGCTGCAATAGTTTTAAATACTATACCAGCAAATGTAAATACTGGGAGCCGTAGTCTTCGTAGGCATCGTTTTATTAAAACTTGGAGGCGTTGTATTAGAGACACGTAATGTTAAAGCATAGCAGACCCCCGCGTTATAATTATTAGAGACCCGCGTTCTATTGGAGACCCGCGTAGTATTAGAAGATATACGGTAGATAGGTTCATTTTTGTAATGCTTGCAGTACAAATTTAGGTATGCCATTGACACAAATAATCAGCACAAAAAGTTGTACATTTGTGAACAATATTGGAGTAGGGATATATTTTGACTTCTTCCTGGGTGGGGGGGGGGGGATTGAGGGGGGTGGCAGCTATAATTGTGGTAATAGAATACAAGTAAACTCGAGCAGATTGACTTTATAAAGCAAAATGCTGCGTTCAGCCGCGACAATAATATTAGTGAAGACAACTTAGGGAGTGTGAGTTATGACAATTGAGTTTAATATGCTTGCCGCACCCTGCCGCGCGTAATTTTTTTAAACTGTAGCTCAAACTCAGAGCTATATTTTAGCGCGAACCGCTAATTCAATCCTCAGCAATCCTGTTAGTTATGAGAAATTCAAAATTGGCCATTTACTAACATTGCGCTTTTAACTGACATGCCAGCTTTCGTATTTTATTTGACACGGTCAAAGTTCAATCAGATCTCTGAAAAACGGCTACAAGCTACGCAATAAAGCAAAGTTCAATTTACAAAATTAAAAAGTAAGATTTTTGAAAGTGGGAATTTGCCCTAATGAGAAAAACTCACTATGTGCTGGTCCCATAGTGCAGCGTTGACTCTCACACAGAGCATGAAGGATAAGGAATTACTGATTCAGATTCCAACCGTGTAAAGGTTAACCAGCTCACGTTTTCAAAATAGATACCCACACAGACTAGACTTCACAGATACTATGTGCCTCAATATTTATACACGCCCGTACTCACGCACTCCGTATCTCACGATGCCCTACTATACGCTACTGACTGTTTACTTCTATGATATTGCAACAGAAGCTAAAGGATAAAATATCTAGTACTTAAATTTTTAACTTGAATTACTGAGAAGGTCAGGTATTTGCAAGGCAAGGAGTAAAATCACAACTTTGAACGCCTCAAGTCTATTTTACTTTATGTCTGCTCTACGCTCTCCCTACCTTCCACCTACTTTAAGACTACAGTTTGAATTAAAAAACAAAAATAAATGATCCACCGAAATTATTTGCAACAACTGATTTGGCTCGAACCACTCGTGTCTTGCCTGAGCCTGAACAGTGTCCTACAAAATAAACTGCTGTTTCGCTAAATTGAAATACTATTACTGTCTATACAAAAGTCACCACGTTAACATAGATAAATGATGCCGACGAAGATGTGAAATAATGAGCTTTTTAATGAGCTATTTATGAGTTTAGTCCAGCGAGTGTACTGTATAACAAAGTAAAGGATTTATTCGGGGAAGTAAAAATGTGATCTCGGGAGAGATATTGAAAAACAAATGTATTTTTCTAGCCAAGTTCTCGCATTTCAAGCTTTGTATTATTACGTGTTCAGCTCAGCATCTACTTCGGGCCCCCGGCGCCGGATTTTTTTTATTTAGGCGGGACGGACGGGAGGTGGTATGGCTGGTGAGTGTACAATTATGCTTTGAAACCGTGGGCTGGGAAAATGGTTGTAGTACATAACTGTTTGTTACACGTGGGTTGGGTACCAGTGGTACAGCATCAAGTGTTGCGGGCACAAGCAGTACGCGGGTACGAGCAGTAAGAATACGAGTCGTACTAAGTGTTGGTTTGAATGGGCTGAGGGCTATATGTGCAAGCACGGGTGGTCTCGGCAAATAGCGGCAAGCGTATTTGGCAAGGGTGCTGTCGCTGCAAGATGCCAGAGTAGTGTCGGTACGAGTGGCATCGATACAAATGGTACCGTACAAATGGTACCGGTGCAAAAACTACCGGAATGGAAACTGGTTTGAAAAATTTGTGTAGTTCTTTCAGGGTGTATTTAAAATATATTCGAAGGACGTTATTTATGGACGACTAGCATACTAGCATCCCGTGTTAACTTGTTAACGACATTTTGATATTTAAAGGAAATCATTATAGGACGATCCCTCACCATGTATAAGGAAAAATTTTGGAGTTGCTCCGTTTATATTGCTATGGTTTTTAGATGCTGAGCAAGCATCTAATGAAATGGTCATGTCCGTCTGTCCGTCTGTCCGTCCGTCTGTTGGCCCCACGCTACAGGTCAAACCGTTTACACTATTGTCTTAGAACTTTTTTAAAACAATCACAAAAGCGAGCCGGCAGGTCTGTATTGTTTTTTCACTGTAATTGAACTAACCATTGCTTAGCAATTAAATGTTGAACTGACAAAGGTCAAGAAATTTAGAAGTAAGCACCATAAAAACGGGAGTAGCGATAAACATAGCTGAGCGCAAGACATATGCCCAGCTATGAAACGAAATACATAGCACCATTTCAAGCCAGGTTCACGTGAAAATTTCTTTTAAACACCCCCACTCAGCTGCTATTGCATTCACATTTGGTAAGCAGCCCAGGGGTGACGCGCAAAGGACGTCACGTGAAAATTTTTTCTAGACACCCCCACCCAGCTGTTATCGCATAAACATTAGGTAAGCAGGCTAGGGGTGACGCGCAAATGACGTCACGTGAAAATTTCTACTAGAAACCCCCACCCAGCTGTTATCGCATTAACATTAGGTTAGCAGGCTAGGGGTGACGCGCAAATCACGTCACGTGAAAATTTCTTCTAGACACCCCCACCCAGCTGTTATCGCATTAACATTAGGTAAGCAGGCTAGGGGTGACGCGCAAATCACGTCACGTAAAAATTTCTTCTAGACACCCCCACCCAGCTGTTATCGCATTAACATTAGGTAAGCAGGCTAGGGGTGACGCGCAAATGACGTCACGTGAAAATTTCTTCTAGACACCCCCACCCAGCTGTTATCGCATTAACATTAGGTAAGCAGGCTAGGGGTGACGCGCAAATGACGTCACGTAAAAATTTCTTTTAGACACCCACACCCAGCTGTTATCGCATTAACATTAGGTTAGCAGGCTAGAGGTGACGCGCAAATGACGTCACGTGAAAATTTATGTTAGACAGCTCCACCAAGCTGCTTTTGCATTAACATTAGGTAAGCAGGCTAGAGGTGACGCGCAAATGACGTCACGTGAAAATTTATGTTAAACAGCTCCACCCAGCTGCTTTTGCATTCACATTAGGTAAGCAGGTTAGGGGTGACGCGCAAATGACGTCAGATTCTTATCTCTTTCAGACATCCCCACTCAGCTGCTATTGCATTCAAATTAAGTAAGCAGGCTAGGGGTGACGCACAAATGACTTGACGTGAAAACTCCTTGTAGACACCCCCACCCAGCTTTTATCGCATTCAAATTAGGTAAGCAGGCTAAGGGTGACGCGCAAATGACGTCACGTGAAAATTTCTTCTAGAAACCCCCACCTAGCTATTATCGCATTAACATTAGGTAAGCAGGCTAGAGGTGACGCGCAAATGACGTCACGTGAAAATTTATGTTAGACAGTCCCTCCCAGCTGCTTTTGCATTAACATTAGGTAAGCAGGCTAGAGGTGACGCGCAAATGACGTCACGTGAAAATTTATGTTAGACAGTTCCTCCTAGCTGCTTTCGCATTAACATTAGGTAAGCAGGCTAGGGGTGACGCGCAAAGGACGTCACGTGAAAATTTATGTTAGACAGTCCCTCCCAGCTGCTATTGCATTTACATAAGGTAATCAAGTTAGAGGTGACGCGCAACTGACGTCAGGCAAAAATTTCTTCTAGACACCCCCACCCAGATGGAATCGCATTCTTATTAGGTAAGCAGGTTGAGGGTGACGCGCAAATGATGTCACGTGAAAATTTCTTCTACATGTCACGGACTGACCTATATGTGTTATACATGTTCAGAGATCGTCCCTAATAGCGTCCTTTAAATACTATAGTTTCTAGTATCCCAAGTCCCAACGTTAAATTTTTTTTCATCCTATTTTAACTACATGTCACGTACTTACCTATAAGCTTAACAGATATTCAGGGATTGTCTATAATGACGTTAATTTTGATTGGTGCAATTTATAAAAAAAATTCAGCTATAATAAATTACATGCTACGAACATTGGTATATGTCTTATTGATTGTAGAGGAGCTTCCATAAATCTTATATCATCTGTTAGCGTAATATAAATTATCTTGTGCCTTTGTTGTAGCTCAGCATCTACTTCGGGCCCGCCCACGGTCGACAATTTTTGTATCTGTTGCTTAGATCAGGGTTAGTAACTCAAGTTTAAAACTTGACCCTTGATCTTTTTAGATTGTAAGCTTGCGTAATTTTAATGCATTCAAACGTCAGGTCACACATAGTAAGAATTTTAATTACTAGATGAAATAAATATTTAAAATTCTACGTTGCCTGCTAACGGTATTTACAAGTCTAGAGACAGCATACTTACTTAAATTTAAAACGGATTAAATGTTTTATATACCTACTTTTTCTTTTATATAAGAAGTAATAATTAAAGCATTGTTCACTAGTACTACATGTCCCTATATTCCACATTTTCACTATATATTGCTCATCTAATTTACCGCATGAAGCGAGCAATCTACATATTAGGTCAATAAGGTCAGTAGTAACCTTAAACGCAATAAAGCATATTAAAGCTTATACAATTCAATGGATTGTATTTATCTATAGCTATTTGAGCCATGCAATGTTTCATTCTGATCTCACATCACAGTGGGGTGGTGGCTTTAATATAAAATACCTATAACCTACATAGGTATGTATTTATATTCATGACATGTAGTTCAAATGGGTTGGAAAAATGTTTAAAGTTGAAAATGGAGCTACTTAAAACTATGATATTTGAAGGACGTCATTATGGACGATCCCTGAATATCCTCCCTGAATATCTATTATCTATAACCTACATAGGCATGTATATTCATGACATGTAGTTCAAATAGGTTGGAGAAAATTTTACAGTTGGAAATGGGGTACCTAAAACTATGATATTTAAAGGACGTCATTAGGGGCAATCCCTGATTATCTATAACTTATTCCCTGCGTATCTGACGTGTGAATACAATAATTTACAATAATTTACAATACAATACTCTCACAATTTATGTGCACTAGTCAGAGCGTTACTCAAATTTTGGTTTTTGTGTAGCTCTGTCTCACCAAAATCACTCCTTTCTCATTTCTCTGGCAGGCGTCTGCCGTCTAACGTCTGCCGTCTACTGCATGCCTCAGCCGTCTACGGCCTGCTGTCTTTAGTGATTAGTGATGTGTTGGTGGGAGAACAGGACAACAAAAGCTATACCTGGCAAGAATAAAGCTGCCGTATGTTGGCATGCCAAAATCCTCCCGAGATATTACTTGCGTTTGTCGCTACCGTATTTTACTGTCTCGCAGTCTACGGTCTACACTGTCTACACTACACAACACGGATGGTTTTAGAACGATCCATAAATGATGTCATCATACTTGTCTCTGTTTTAGTACCCACCCACTCCCTTATCATTACTTTAACAATCTACTAATTTCACATGGCATGCCCAAAATACCGGACTAGACCCACATACCGTACCCAATTACCCATGACGACATTATTTTTGGACTACGCTACTATATAGTACTATGTAGTGCTACATAATCATAATGCTATGTAAGTCCATAGGAACTACGCTCGTACACATACTAATACCTACACCTAGGGAGCTTGCAATTATGACGCCCTGCAAAATTCCTCGATTTTGCCCCCCCCACCCCCAATAAAATTATACGATTCCGCATGCACATGGTTAATATAAGAAATACAAAATCATTTGTACCAGACCCTCTCTACCTCAAAGTTTCTTATTACTTTAAAAATGATTTTTTACATTGAATACTCATTGAACGCAATTAAAGAGTTCAGAGTTTACTCTTCACAAATAATAAACGGGGGCAAGGGTAATTCAGCAGTACCACCTTAAAGAGACGTATGCTGCGTTTGAGCAACCCCGCGCAAAAAAATAATAAAATATGCAACCTGCGAGAAATAGGCCATTGTACGGTGCAATTCATTCTGTTCCAGACGAGTATCAATTTTAAACGGCGGCAAGGTTTAGTAATTTTTGATAATAAAGTATTTAGTACACATTTTTCATTATCAAATTAATATTCAATCTTCGAATTTCTGAATATATAATTGGGCCCAATTTATTTAATCCCGATTGTTGGTTGGAGGGATTTTACTCATTGACTCAATGACTGGCAGCCTTGCAAAGTGCAATACAATGACAGCAAAAAAAATGACGTAGTTTAACGCCGTCTCATGAACAACTGCTATTCCGACTTCTACGGTCCTTGCCCCACCGGAACTCTTAACAGGGTTTTGTGAGTGCCTGATTACCAACCTAGGGACGAAATTTCGAGCCAATAGATCGACATTTTGGTGAAGGCTACATGAAATATTTTCAAATTTTTGAGAAGTTCACACATTTGACTAGGGACTCCAGAAGACAACCAGAAAAAAACCAGTGTATCATCGGAATTTAAAATTTAAGACTGTTAGTTCGACTTACAAAGGGTTAAAAAAACTTCTTGAAAGTTTTACGGCTAGTAGTAGGCAGTGTTGGGGCTATTATCTGTCAGTGAACCGGCTTATATACCGTGTTTGTTAAGACGGTTATTTATGGGCTTGAAGGGAACAAGTTATGCCCCATGTTGTTAAGAAAGGTTGTTCCTGGCCTTCAAGGGGACAAATTATGCTCCAAATTGTCACACGTGGGTTATAATAGTTATAAGTAGAAAAACAATGCATTAAGTCTGTTATTCATAATACAGTCTTCAATTTATTACAAGGAGTTTTCCTTGTGAAGTTTTCAAATGTAATGCTGAGGACTGAGGAGCTGTTGCGTGCATATGACTATAGACGGCGCAAGCTTACGCAATCGTTTTTTCTATGTATCAGGCGAAACTGGAGAAATCACTCGCATGGGCAGGAGTTTGATTGCAATGCGGAATCCCTATAGTGAGCTTTCCATTTTTAACTGTGAAACGCAAAAATAACCTCACGTGAGAAACCCTCGAAAAAATCGGAGCTTCAGAAATGTCAATAACCTGCATTTTTTGTGCACCTATAAGCAATAAATAACGTCCCATTAACAACATCTACGATTTGTTCCCTTAAAGGCCATAAATAGCAATAACCTGCAATCAACAACATCTATGATTTGTTCCCTTAAAGGCCTGAAATAACCTGCAATCAACAACAATTATGATTTTTCCACTCGAAAGCCATAAATAACCTGCTATCATTAAGTATGATTTGTCCAATCGAAAGCCATATATATATGTCGTAGTCCAGAAGAAGTTTAGTCCACAAGCCGCAGATGCTTCGGGACTAGTCCAGAAGACGTTTTATGTGGAATTATTGCGTATGACCAATTCGGGCTCCATATAAACGAATTCTACACAAAACTAAATTTAAATCAGTGTGTTAAGGTGGAACTGTTGATAGGAAAACTCGATCAGCTACATTGCACCCATACATTATTCTATATATTCATAAAACAAGGAACGAAGCCCCTTGTTTGTAGTTGTAGGGTAGCCTATAACATGCCTGTAGTATACATTAGGTATGCATCCCATGTTGAAGATACAAATAATGCATATATGAATTTATTAAAAACATAAATACTATAATAGAGACGACATGGAGGTAGGGCGTTTGGTAAAAAGTTGAAACGTAGGTGACAGTCGTATGTACGGATCATAGGAATACAAATAACATATTTAAATTTCCCGCCAAATCTTAAATCCGAATTTTGAACCCGTCAGTCAACGAATGCAGACATGAATGATATACCAGTGAAACCGGAATTAATAGGCGAACCTATTGAACTTGTAGTTCGAGGTCAGGTCATGATTAATTTTTAATTGTAATTAAAATACTGTATTATTTTTTTTCAAAATTGAGTGATAATAATGTATGATATATCATTTTAAAGCCCTTAAAAAATTAAGAAAACGGGTATTTTGTTTTAGGCTTTGGAAGCTTAAAAAAGTATTTAGGCGGAATTTTCAAAAAAAATGACCGTTTTTTAAAAAAAAATGGTGAAAATTTGTGAGTAAAATCGTGCAGAGTCCGTTATCTGTATTCTACTCGTCTTTACCTTTCGAATGGTGTATGATACTTCGAAATGGGTCAAATATTTCGATATCGTGAAAAATCCGGTAAATTATGTAGATAGGTAGGAATGAGATGCCACTTTTGTTATTTTGGGTCTTGTGGTCTAGTCCACAGCAAGTCATTGGAGCTTGTGGACTAAACCGCTTCTGGACTACCACAAATATACTCCTAACAACATCAATGTATATTGTGTACCATTAAGGGCCATGAGTATCCATAGGCGCCAATATGTGCACTTTTTCCCCTAAAACTAATAACCTGTAATAAGCCTAGGAACATAATACATATTCACACCCAAAAAAGTGTAATAATTCCAAACTCAGCGACGAAGTTTTTGAAGCAAGCTACTTAACTACTTTGTGTTGTTTGGGATTGGTACTTGCTTTGTTTTGAAATTAATGATAAGCCAATCTTATGAGGGCTTAGGATTTAAATAAATTGTACTAAGGGGATTAACATGTTTCAACTTTGCTTTGCTAAACGTGCCGCTGAGTTTTCAGCTTTTAAAAGAAGGAATGTTTTCCTCGTTTAGACCAAACTATCATCATGGAAAGCTCAGGGGCTTTGGACTAAATTCGAGAAGCGAGCGTCTCATAAAAGTTATAATAGTGGAAAGGCTTGCTATGGAAGCAGAGTAAGTTACACTATTATCATCGCTCTATACAGTTCGGTTTCTTTATTATTAAATGCTGTTGCACATGAAGTTAAAAAATAAAATTGCTAGTTTTGTTTTTGTAGGTGTTAATTATTGGGGCCGGTCCATGCGGGTTAAGGACAGCTATAGAGGCGCAGCTACTCGGGGCAAAGGTTGTTGTTATTGAAAAACGTGATAGGTTTTCCAGAAATAATGTTCTGCATTTGTGGCCGTTTGTAATTGCCGATTTAAAAGCTTTGGGAGCCAAGAAGTTTTATGGAAAGTTTTGTGCAGGTTCAATTGATCATATCAGTATACGTCAGTTGCAATGTATTTTATTAAAAGTTGCCCTTCTTTTGGGAGTTGAAGTTTTAGAAGGCGTAGGATTTGAAGGATTATGTGAGCCCGGTGTAAATGAGGGTTGGCGAGCCAACGTTTCGCCTGTTGATCATCCAGTTTCTCAATATAATTTTGATGTGCTTATCGGCGCGGATGGCCGGAGGAACACACTTGAGGGCTTTAAAAGAAAAGCTCTACGAGCTAAACTAGCAATTGCAATTACAGCCAATTTCATAAATAAGCACACAGAAGCGGAAGCCAGAGTAAAAGAAATCAGTGGAGTCAGTTACATTTTCAATCAAAAATTTTTTCAAGAATTAAATGAAGCAACTGGAATAGATTTAGAAAATGTCGTGTACTATAAAGACGAAACTCATTACTTTGTTATGACTGCCAAAAAACAAAGTTTGCTTAATAAAGGTGTTTTGCTTCAGGTAACATACCTACTACTAGAACGTGCATTTTTTCTCGTGCCACAAAGGAAATGTGTAGTGTGATAGTATGTATATAACTGGAACTTTAATATTCTTAGGATCACCCTGACACTACAAAATTGTTGTCCCATGATAACATCAGTAGCGAAGCTTTAATGATTTACGCCCTTGAAGCTGCCGTATTTTCAACAGATAACCAACTCCCTAATTTGGAATTTGCTGTAAACCATTATGGTCAGCCAGATGTTGCAATGTTTGACTTTACGGCAATGTACGCCGCTGAGAATGCTTGCCGTGTGGTTCAACGTAAAGGTCACAAACTTCTTATGAGCCTTGTTGGAGACAGTTTGCTTGAGGTAAGAACACAGTTTTTATTTTTGTATGAAAGTATGCTATGACTTATAAACATTTAAACTTTTATCCACACACAAATTGAAAAATTTGGTTCGTTTGTTTAGCCATTTTGGCCCACAGGATCCGGATGTGCAAGAGGATTTTTAAGTTCCTTTGATGCTTGTTGGATGTTAAGGAGCTGGGCAATTGGTGCGAAGTCTATACTAGAAGTTATTGCCGAGCGTGAGTCCATTTATCGTTTGCTTGGTCAGACAACTCCAGAAAATTTGAATAAAGAGCATATGGGATACGCCATCGACCCATATTCCCGGTATCCAAATCTAAACGTCAGAGTTGTATTGCCGTTTCAAGTAAAATCATTACTTGAATCAGATGAGACTGACAATGTTGATTTTGTTGGAGGCGTTTGCGAGGAACATCTTTTCGATGCTGAAAAAGTCTTTAAGAAAAGAAGGCGAGGTACTGCGACTGTTTATACTATGTTACTTTTATTTATTACAACCAACAGAAGCAGGGAACCCTTTCTCACTCACTGATATGTTTTGCTATAATTATGTTTGATGTCTACCTAGATTGTGTGATAGCTGTTGATTCACTATTAAGTTGGATGCGGGACCAAGTTACGGGTTATGGGTTGGAAGTGATTGATGTTTGTGATGCGTTTATTCGAGGTGATGCTCTTTGTGCAATTATTAGTCGCTTTCGTCCTGATCTTATCGATTTTCCTCTGCCATCGGAAGAAAATGTTGACCCACTTGACATTGCAGCATCTCAAAATCAAATAGCTTTTGATCTTCTTCATGAAGAGCATGGACTATCTCCTGTAAGTTGCTTTGCTCTCACCAAACATGATCATTTTTATTCTATTACTTATGTCCGAATTATTTATTAAAATCTGCAATTTCTTGTTGCTTAGATCATGAGTGGCTTTGATTCAGTTCAGTGCACGTCTTCAGATTTTTTAACTATTGCCGCCTATTTATCACAAATATACGAAGTTTTTCGCGGAGAGATACCTCAAATAAATTATCCAAGAATGGTAAGATCTCATTTCATTTATTGCTTAGTTATAACTTGGATACAATTTATAGCATTCTATTAAAAATCGTCGCTCGGGTATGATCGTTTTTACTTTTATTATTATTCCATTTATAGGAAATTAATGAAGGCATTGAAGATTTAGAGCCCCAACGTTCTAGTCATTATAACCCGAAGCAACATAGCAGCAGACCACCTCTTGCCGTAAGGCACCCTTCAGGTACAACATTTTTGCTGCAATTAACGTTGCAATAACTACCTAGTGAGTCGAATAATAAGTTTTAAATTATTTAAAGATAATAAATGCAGTAACATTCTTTTCTGCAATATTAACAAAATGTTTCGCTGAAATCCATTTATATATTTTAAAATTCATTTATTAATTTTAAAGTCGGAATTAATTTTTGAGAAGATTATAGCTAATACAAAAGTTGTCACATGATAAAAGTACATTTCTACTTTGTAGTCAGCTTCTAAATGTAAGCTAGGAAAATTTAAAGATTATTTATGGGTTGACCTCTAAGAAAATTTGCTTCCTGAGAAAAAAGTCTTTACCTTTTAAAGTCGTTCATTTTCTTAAATATAAATCCAAATCGCCGATTTTAAACTAAATTGTTATTTCCGTAGTCGCAAAACTTGCAAATTTTTTTTTGTTCAACAAAAAAATTTAAAATTTATTACAAAATGCTTGCATGGCTGTTGTTGTTGTTGTTATCAACGTGGACTCCGGAAACATATCAAATAGGCTTAACCACCCCGTTACTGTAACAGTGTAATTATTTCGAAGTTACTTTGTTTAATAGCTGCCCATAGTTTAAAAAATGGATAACAATGTTTTTCCGATTAGGAAAATTTCTAAACCGCCGAAGTCGAGTTTCATCTTCAGGACGTGATGGAAGAACTGAAGGAGATAGTGAAAATTCTAAAAAGTGCAAAAAACGTCGTAGTGACGACCAGTCGCGTGGAACGACAGTAAGAATTAAAAATATATATTTCGGATTTTTATCTGCTCATTAAACATCAGGTTTTGTCTGTCCGTCTGTCCACCTTTTGTATCTTTTACGCTACAGGTCGTATTTTTTAACTAATCGGACCAAACAACTTCTAATCGCTCACAAATGCCATGTAGATGTGCTGTATAGTTTTTGGCCACGATCTATTGTATACATTTTACGCAATTAGCAGTTACGTGGACTGACTCTCAACATTTTTACACTCCATTTTAGACACAAATAAAAACCGATAATGTTTTTTATCTCTGACCAGCCGTAGGTCTTACGCTACAGGTTGCGTTTCTAAGCTGATTTAATTAAGAAACTTTTATACACTTGGAAATGCGAGGGATGTGTGTTGTATAGTTTTTAATTGAGATCGCACTAATCGTTTTTCATAAATTATCGAAGTACAGTTGAGTATAATAGCTGATGATAATAAATTGTGGTGTTTATTCAGCACCATTATAATAATAATTATAATATTTTAGTAGTCGACAGGCGCGAACCGTCATGTCGCGTCGTTGATTGGCTAAGGAGCGTCCCCAAGTAGTGGGAACTGGCCGCAAATATGAATATTACAATAACTAGAATAAGGCCAGTTGCCAGCAACTGAGTTTGTGTCGTATGTCTCGGTCGGTGGAACTGCACAGAGTTATTTTAAATTTTGTTCCACACACCGAGACGGCCCATACAACAGGAACGCAGTTGCTGGCAACTGGCCTTATTCTATGTATTTGATTAAGGTGACTAATGTCTAATGTACGGGAACCGTCACGTCCCTGATTGGCTAAGGATCAACGACAGCGTCGGTCTTGATTGGCTTACGAGTTTAAAAAAATACTTTACTTAAAAATCGGTGTTGACTATAGTATTAAGCATTGCACTGTTTACCGGCAATAATAAAATTATTATTATTCCTCAATTCAGAAATTAAAAAAACAAAGTAATAAAAAAGTAATGTTGAGTAACAAAAGAAATATATTTTGTTGCTAATAATCTACAAATTATAATCAACAACAACTTTGAACAGTTAATCTCCTGATCTTAGAATCAAACTATGGTAACAGTAAGTAGTAAGTAGAGTCAAAAAGAAGTGTGCAGTAGTAGATTAAGTGGTAGATTACAGTAGTTATAGTAAAAAGTATTTTTCACACTCAGTATTGGCTGTAGTAAAGCAATGCACTGACCACTGACAAAATCATACTGTTAAAATTTGCAGTTGCAGTACAGGCCAGCATACCCCTCCACAGGAATTAACACCACCCCTTGTATCCACTTCTCATCCTTAAGTTTTTTACTATTTACACTTTATATAGTATCAATCGATGCGTAGTCATGTAAGGAGTTTATTCTTTCAACAATATCATGCCAAAGTTGCGTTTTGCACCTTTTATAACCGATTTACACTTTTTGCTCTTACCCAATCAGGGCCTTGCAATATCCACTTCTCATCCTTAAGTTTTTTACTATTTACACTTTATATAGTATTAATCGATGCGTAGTCATGTAAGGAGTTTATTCTTTTAACAATATCATGCCAAAGTTGCGTTTTGCACCTTTTATAACCGATTTACACTTTTTGCTCTTACCCAATCAGGGCCTTGCAATTCAAATATTTAAATATTCGGCGATCGTGATTGGCCCACAGCCTGATATAAAATTATTTATTTTATTTTCAAATTAATTCAAATTCAAAAAAGTTTAAAAACTGGTCGAAACATTGTCACAAAAAAAAGTTGAGGTCAACGAAGAATTATTTTCAGTAATTCATGTTAATTATTTTCAATAAATCATTTTAACTATTTTCAATAATTCATTTTAATTATTTAATAATAATAATGACATTATTTATCCCTGTTGCCAAAATGTTAATTTGTATTTTTTTAGTTTTATTCAGCAATGCATTCAACCTGTATAGTAACTATGCCCACACCACGCCTAACGTATGTGTTACAGCCACTACCATAAATAATAGGTTTAACATAGTAAATAGTGGTGCTAAGGCCCGTCCTACGGACGTTATGTACATTCGCTTTAAAAATATATGATAAGAACCAAAAAATTAACTAGAGAAAAAGTAATTATTTATTTACAACTGGCGTATAATGATAGCTAATACGAAGGATAGCATTACTTTAAATGATCAATTAAAGCTACACACTATACCAACACGACTTTACCAGCCACAAGTGGACCCGTGGGTGAATTAAAACATATGTATATGCAAATGTTATTCTGACGTGATGTAAAAATATATAATGAGAACCAAAAAAGTAACTAGAGAGAAAGTAATTATTTATTTACAACTGGCGTATAATAATAGCGAATACGAAGGATAGCATTACTTTAAATGATCACTTAAAGCTACACACTATACCAACACGACTTTACTAGCCACAAGGGGACCTGTGGGTGAATTAAAACATACTTTTATGCAAATGTTATTCTAACGCGATGACGCTAGCAACCCACCGGGTGTCATCTCAAGCTATTTAACTATATAATAATTACGTGCAGTATTACACAATATAATAATAACAATTGATTCATTGAGTCCATTTGGCCTCAGCCCATACAACATTCAATATTTACGTATAAATTGGACAAGGCAAACGTACCATGCAATCTAAAATATCAATATACATCCTTAGTACTAAACAGCAGACACTTCAAGTTAGTGAGTCCTATAATAATATATAATAGTCAAAAATTATTGTAAAAGTCCTACTAACACATAAGTAGGCACATAGTCCAACTAACACATAAGTAGGCACATAGTCCAACTAACACATGGGTCTAACAAACACCCTTTTAGGCCCTTAATCCTACTAACACCTGGGTGGTTCCTTTATCTTACTGACACCCAAAATACGCCCTTAGTCATACACTCATAATACGCTCTTAGTCCTGTAACGTAGAATTTCCCAATCGCTCCCCTTTCCTTGCCCTTCAACCTCAAAACTGGAAGTTCGAGCTGAGCCGAGACGGTATTCCGCTTCGCGGTCCACGACTTGCTGCTCTTCAGACCAAAATCTGTCTGACCGGCGGTATCCACTTCTGGGATCCCAAGTCTCCTTAGCTCCGCCGGAGCGCCGACCGCCGCTTCACGTTCCGACTCGCCGGGTCTGCGCTTCCTCAGACTAAAACCTGTCTGACCGGCGGTATCCATTTCTGAGATTTCAAGCCTCCTTAGCTTCGCCGAAGCACCGACCGCCGCTCCACGTCCCGACTCGCCGGGTCCGTGCCTTCTTCGCCGCTTCGTCGATCTCACCCAGACCGTCCTTGTCGAACCCAGCACTCCCCGGTGTTCCGGTATTCGCTCCGTGATGGGAGATGGGATGCACAAGTGATATGGTCGGTGTGCCGGTGTCGGTAGGATGCCTCGACACTAACACCCGAAATTAACTATGTGACCGTGATAATTCCGGTACCCGGTTACGCTATGCACCACAACACTTTCTATGCCGGCTTCTACGGGCCGTAATGTCTCACGAAATCAATGATCCAACACAGTTCAAGATCCGGGATTATTACTTTTTAATAATGTCTCGCAAATCCCTTCAATCTCACTTTCACAATATACAAGGAATACAATGCCACAACGGCTGCAATGATCCGATCTCTTAATTAGAATTAATATATTTACGCGTAATAAATAATGATAACCTTCGTAACTAGATTTAATACAGGAGTAAATAAGATAGAAATATATACTGGTAGATAGATAAATAAAAGATGGCGGCGGGCAACCTTAATACTTGACCTCAATAATCTATACTCCACCCGAAGTTGTGTACAGTTCGGTACCTAGTTTGGAGGTAAAGTCAAAACTCTTGGTTTGGACGAGAGGAGCCCAGCTCCGGATGAGAGTGCTACGTCACCATCCAACTCGTCAACCGTCGGTCTCTGCCCTGCCCTTCTTCTTCATCCGCCTATACTTACTATCCTGCTCCTCCGCTTATACTTACATTCCCTCACTGCTATAGATCGCGGAAAATTACTGACTGCACCGACGACTTTATTTGACTGTCGTCCTCAGCTCCTTTGTCCTGCTTCCCTCTGCTGCTATTAATACATGACCCCATATTTTCCGATATTTACTTCACAGTCCTAATAACACCCACGGTACGCCCTCAGATATACTAACACCTGGGTAGCATCGTATTACCACTTACACCCAAGGTACGTTTTTAGCCTTACTAACACCTACGTAGGCCCATTGTTCTGCTAACTCCCAAGTGGTTTTTATTCCTCCTAACACCCAGGTAGGCTCTTAGTCCTACTATCACTCAAGTAAGTTTTTGGTCCTACTAACATCTACTTAGGCATAAAGTTTTACTTACAGAGTACGCCCATAGATCTAATAACACCCGAGTAGGCCGTTAGTTCTGCTAACACCCGGGTTGGCTCTTAGTTCTACTAACCCCAGGTTTGCCTATAGTCCTACTTACACCCAGGGTTCGTCCTTGGCCCTGCTTATAACCGAGGCAAGCCCTTAGTTCTACTAACACCCACATAGTTCTTTAACTCTACTAACACAAAGGTAGGCCGTTAGTTCTGCTAACACCCAAGTGACATTTAGTCCTACTAACACGCAGGATGGCTTTTAGTCACACTAACTCTCTTGTAGGCCGTTGGTTCTACTAACACCTAGGTTGACTTAAGGTACTACTACCCTCCTGGTAGACCCTTAGTCTGACACCCAGGTTGGTTGTTTGTTCTAATAACACACAGGTAGGTCCTTAAGCCTACTAACACCCAAAGCACGTCTTTAGTTCTACTAACGAGGAAATGGTCACAACCTATAAGTTCAAATTTTCCCGCCATATTTTTTTTTGAAAAGAGCATGTCAAAAAAGTAGGAATGGCTTAAGAACTTGTGTCGAATGGACATCTTTGCTCGCTAAAATATTTTTTTGAAAAAATTAAATTGCCCATGTTAATTAATTGGACGCTTTGTTTAAATGACTATTCAGGCCTTTAAATGTGTTTCAAAACTACTTTTTCATCTTATTCTAATAAAATTTGAGTTTTTGATTGTTATGATGTCTTCTTAAACGTGATTATTGGGATATTGAAAATTCGAAATTTTTTAAGTTTTTCAAAAATTAAAAATGCGTTTTTTTATAAGGGCTTCCAAAGTTTAAAAAAAAAGTTTTCTGTATAACTCAATACCTTTTTAAATTTCCATACGATTTTCGAAAAAATTGCATTCTAGATAATATAGTATGAGATAGTATGCAAATCATAAACTCACATTTTATTGGAATGAGATGAAAAATGTAGCTTGGAGACACATTTGACATTTAAAGACCTGAATATTCATTTAAACAAAGCGTCCGATTAATTAACATGGGCAATTTAATTTTTTCAAAAAAATATTTAAGCGAGCAAAGATGTCTATTCGACACAAGTTCTTAAGCTATTCCTACTTTTTTGACATGCTCTTTTCAAAAAAAATTATGGCGGGAAAATTTGAACTTATAGGTTGTGACCATATCCTCGTAAGAACCGAGGTAAGTCTTCAGTTTTACTTACACCCAGATGGGTCCTTATGCCTACTAATACCCTGGTAGGCCTTTTGTTTAACTAATACCAAGGTACGCTTATAATCTTACTAGCATCCAGGCGGCTCCTTGGTCTATTTAACAGCTTGATAGACCATTAGTCCTACTAACACTTGGTTAGACTAATAGTCCTACTAAAACCCAAATACAACCTCAGTTCTGCTAACACTTATAACTATATTGTCGCTTTAAAGGGTCGTAGTTACACTTATGCAACCTTTTTTGCGACAGCTTGCAACAAGAATTAGCTGTTTCACCCGACTACTAGTGGTGCTCTTTTAATAACAAAAATCCAAATTCCGCACTGCAATACCCTACATTACGCTAGCAACCCATCGTGTTGCCTAACTGCTAGTCTATTATTTAATTTGTGCATAATGGGGCTCTATGCCCCTCACTCAATTCCCACTACCAAGTTTGTACACCCTACTCTACAGTTTTTCGATTTTACCCTTTATTGTGGTGTCATTGGATAGCTCTTTGTCAATTTTCCTCGAGCTTAGACTCCGAAATTTAATCTTTTGACATTAATTTGAATTATTCACGTTTTAACTTTTTTTAATCTGCGCTAATCACGGCACTGGAATTTAAAAATTTGAAAATTCAATCATTCTGATTGGCACAGAGCTAAGTAAAATATTATTTATTTTATATTTAAAAATTTGAGCATGGAAGATTTAAAAAAAGAG
The DNA here is from genome assembly GCA_949802685.1 of Dicyrtomina minuta. Lineage (NCBI taxonomy): Eukaryota > Metazoa > Arthropoda > Collembola > Symphypleona > Dicyrtomidae > Dicyrtomina > Dicyrtomina minuta. The sequence goes on from OX461809.1 coordinate 49,949,045, forward strand.
AAAAAGTTCAAATTAGATAAAATAATTTTTTTAATTTTATTATATTATTTTTAATTTTGTAATAATTATTATATATATTAATTTTATTAATAAACTAGCAGGTTAGCAACCCGTTGGGTTGCGATTAAAAAATGTAAAATATATTTTTCACATTTAGTTGTTATAGTAAATAAGGTTGTGGCCAAATCGACTTTGGGGATGCCCAGTATAAGCTTTAATTAGAGGTTCTACTGGGTTAAGTTATTACCATTAGGTTGAACCGCGCAAGTGTTGACCATATACTGGCCCGGGGTAAGCTTTAACCTCAACTTTGACAGGGGTAAGCTTTCACCCTAACTTTGCAAGGGTTAGGTTTTTCCCATAAGCGTGGTAGGAGTAGATTTTGACCAGAGCCTTGTCTGGGTTAAAGTATCGAATTAGACTTGTTTGGGGTACGTACTGATCAGTGACTTGCCCGGGTAACACTGTAGTGAAAAACTTCGACCAGAGGCTGGCACGGGATAAGTTATACCGTAGCGTTGGCTGGCATAAGCATTTACCACAGACTTGCCCAAAATTAATGATTTGCCTCACCGGTCGCATTCTATTATATTTGTTGAGCTCACAGCCTTTCTTGGTATAAGTTTTTCCCAGAGATTTGCCCGTTAAGCGCTATGGTCACGGACATGCCCAGGGTAAGCTTCAATCACAACCTTGCCCTGGCTAAGCTTTGATCAAATGGGCCATCCATATAATACGTTTCAGTTTTTTTTTGCAAAACCCCCTCCCTCTTTAATCGTCACTTCACCGTTATTCCTTGATACCCCCCCCCCACTATAAACGTTTAAATTTTTAAAGTTGTTCAAAGAATTTTTTATATTTTCTAAAGGCTTATATATACATTTTTCCGAAAAGTGAATACTTACATACCACATATTACATTTTATCAATAATGTATCTGCTTTAATTAACCGTAATAAAAATTTAGAATTTACAAAAATTGCCTGAAACGTCATTTGCCTGAAACCCCCATCCCCCCCTGCTGTTTCAACGCGTCATTAGCCTGAACCCCCTCCCCCCCTCCCTCCATGAAACCTAAAACTTAATACATGGATTAAAGGCTTAACCGGGGCATATGGTTTTGCCACAGGCGCGATCTAGGTATGTTTTGATCAGAAACTTAACCTGATTACGCTACGGTCACCGACATATCTGGGATCAGTTTTGATTTCAGGTTAGCCCGGAATTAAGGCTTTAAATTAATTGGGGTTAAATAAATCGTATCAGTCATTTTTACTTTTTTACACAAGGGGTAAATAAAACCTGATCGTGCGTCTTTTGTGCGATGTAAAATTCACCCTATTTTGTTCAATATAATCTTTTACTTCCGGCTGCTGCATGTACAATTTTATTGGATCACAGGCTTGGAAGGTAAAAGACTTTACGAAAACCTTGGCTTGCAGACGCGTTAAATGGTATCTTGAAAAGTGCAAATAGTTGAAAACTGAAGCGCACACAACATGTGGTGGCTTTTAACAGGGGCCATCTCAAACCCCATTATTATGCAATTTTAATGAAGAGATAACAAAAATAAATTATTGGTATGCAAAGCTGTTAGGGAAATATTATTGCAAAGCTTAGCGTTCTTGAGTGCACTTGAGTGTAAAGTGCAGTAATGCAGAGTAGACATGGATACGATGCAGTTAGAAGTTATAAAATAGGAAACTTTGGTTAAATAAAATTATTATAAAATTACATTAATAATTTTCTGGCCAGGTTCATTTATTTTTATCGGCTTTCATTTTTTCCTCAAATTTTATAGCGTTCAAGTTAGAGTTATTTGCAATTAAAAATGTAGCTCTGTGCCAATCAGGACCCTGGAATTTTTAAAAATTCGAATTTCAGGCTGTGATTGGTGCAGAGCTAAAACGTTAAAACGGGAATAATTCAAAAAAGTGTCAAAACACTAAATTTTCCAAGACTATGTTAGCCTCCGCTTGACCAAGGGCTATCTAATGACACCCCAATAAGGGGTAAATTCATAAAACTGTGGGAGGAGTGCACTGTATAAGCTGGCAACCCCCCGTAACACTGCACGCGTTAATTAAGAGATATTATTTTTTAAATTTGGAACTGAAGACAGGTACTTAAGCCGCATTGACTTATATTTAATAGTAAGCGGTTTTTAAGTCGAAGCTTATACATTTTAGTTGTGGATTCATCGTGCAAGCGTTTACATAGACACTAACCTTCCATGGGAAACTGCGGTCTACGGGAATGGACAGTAATCTGCACAACAAGCATAGTCATGTTAAAAACCTAACCCAGTCAAGACTGTGGTAAAACTTAAATACTGTAATAAAATCTGGACCATGGCGAGCCTGTAGCCAAATTCAGCCAAAACCTAAATCTGAATGTCTGTGGCCATAACGTAACCCAGTCCAGATCGTAAGCTTTTTTCCAAAGCTTAAACCAATAAACTGAATTTAACCGCCGCTAATACGAAGTTCAATTTACCCCTTGGTACTTATATATGTAGTTATATAATATAATATAAAATAATAATAATATACATATAATAATATATGTAGTTAGTGGTAAATATGTAGTTATCCAAATACGAAGAGTTTGAGTTTGAGTTTATTTTTATTAAAGTGTCGGGCAATTCAGTATATATATATACGAAATACGGAGTTACGGCATAGTAGTAGTGAGTAGCAGGTTAGTGTTTAGAGAACGTGCATAAATTATGTGGTACAAAAATCCAAAATTTTGAACTCCTACCCCCTCCCTCTTTTTTTTGGCATCCCCTCCTATGTAAACGAATAAGTAACTTGAACCTTTACCCCCATCCTCTCGACGTACCACGTAATTTATGCATGCTCTCTAACACACCAGTAGGCCAAGCCGCGGATCCAGGAGGAGATAGCGGACGTTTATACTCTGTTTCTTTAGGATTGGTTCCTTTAACGTTGTTAAGGTTCACTGAACCATTTTCTACGATTTCGCATGACTTTGTTATTGTTGGTTCTCCTTCATTCTCTTTCCTCCCATAAGGAACATTCTGTATCCGCCACTGGGGTTGTTTTCCGCTTTTCCAGGGTAAGCTACAAGTATGGCACATTTTTATTCTGGGCGGAAAATAAAAATGACATTTAGCTCCCAGTAGGAAAATCTCATAACCAAAATAATTAAGTATTCTTTTACTGAAAATTTTAATTCGTATGTTAATTCAGAAATATGCAACAGTCCTGAACTGAAGTACTAACATTCTCCTCTCTATGTTTTGTAAAGTATTGATTACGTTTGTTTTTTTAAAGGCGCCGCGGATACAAAAGAGAGGAGGAAGGGGGAGGGGGAGGTACATGGCCTCAATCCCCCTTCCCCCTCGAGATAGACAATTTTTACCATTTTTAAGAGAGGAGCAGGCATTTTTTAAGATGACCGCTTATCATTATCATATCCAAAGCAACAAAATTAAACTTTTCTGCAATATTTTTTTAAATATAATACATGATAGAATGAGAGTGAGTAACAGTGGCATCAGCTACGTCGGAACAAAAGTTTGTCTAGGGGTGGGGGACAATATATTGGCCAGAAAACTCTACTGATTTTTCTATCGTTTGCTTAAAGTAGATGCTGAGCTCTCAGCAAGTGAAGGCTACAACAAAATACCAAAACCTTATAGTTTTAACAATTATATCGAAGTTCTTATTTATTAGGGCATTTGTAAAAACAGTATAGGCTGTTCCAAAAGTTGAATATCTTGCAAAAGTATTACGCGAGATAGGCAACGTACACACAAAACTCCTACAACAGTTTTGCACCTTATAATAGTGTCAATAGCCAAAAGTAAAAAATAAATATTAGCTACATTTAATTGCAACCTATCAGATTCCTAACATAATAACAGCCATAACAGGAAGAAAAGTGTCTACGGAAAAATGTTTAAAAGATAAAAGACTAATATTTAGTAACTGCGACCACGCCGTTAAAATGCATGTACGTTAAAAGTTGAAACAATTTGTTAAGGTATCTACAGTAAATTTAACGACTGCAACTTGTAATTCGTGGCCCCTCCCCCTATTTTACTTACTCCCTAATAAAGCTCGCAACACATCGGGTTGCTAAATGCTAGTCTATTATTTAATTGGTGCATAATGGGGCTCTATACCCCTCACTTAATTCCCACTACCAAGTTTGTTTACCATACTCCTCCTACAGTTTTTCGATTTTACCCCTTATTGGGGTGTCATTACATAGGCCTTGGCCTAGAAGGCTAGGTTGTGGTCTCGGAAAATGTAATGTTTTGACACTTTTTTGACTTATTAACGTTTTAACATTTTTTATTCTCGCCAATCACGGCACTGGAATTCAAATTTTAAAACATTCCAGTGTCCTGATTGGTAAAAAGCCTGATAAAAAAGTATTAATTTTACTTTTCAAATTAATTTGAGAATGTACAATTTTGTAAAATATTTAATAATAATAAAGTTAAAAAAAATTATTAATAAAACATTAATTATTAACTTTTAATAAAATTAAAATTATTATCTCTTAATTAACGCGTGCATTGTTACGTGGGGTTGCCAACCTATGCAGTGTACTCCTACTACAGTTTTATGAATTTACCCCTTATTGGGGTGTCATTAGATAGCCCCTGGTCAAGCGGAGGCTAATATAGTCTTGAAAAATTTCGTGTTTTGACACTTTTTTGAATTATTCCCGTTTTAACGTTTTAGCTCTGCACCAATCACAGCCTGAAATTCGAATTTTTAAAAATTCCAGGGTCCTGATTGGTACAGAGCCAGATTATTAACTGGAAATACTTCTAACTTAAACGCCATAAAAATTTGAGAAAAAAAATGCATAAAATAAATTATTAGAACTTGGCCAGAAAATTATAAATCTAATTTTTTAATTTTATTTAACGAAAGTTTCCTATTGTATAACTTACAACTGCATCGTATCCATGTCTACTCTGCATTACTGCACCTGCACATAAGTCAAAACTAAGCTTCGTAATATTAATTCCCTAACAGTAATAATTTTTTTTTTTAATCTCCTCATTAAAAGTCCGTATAATGATTGGTCTTGGGATGGCCCCTGGTAAAAGCCACTACACGTTGTGTGCGCTTCAGTTTTCAACTATTTGCACTTTTCATGGTACCATTTGACGCGTCTGCAAGCCAAGATTTTTATAAAGTCTTAAACCTTCCAAGTCTGTGATCCAATAAAATTGTACATGCAGTAGCCGAAAGTACAAGATTAAATTGAACAAAATAGGGTGAATTTTACATAGCACAAAAGGCACACGATCAGATTTTACTTATCCTTTGAGTAAAACGGACTTTCATACGACCTATGAAACCCAAATTAATTTAATTAATTAATTAATTAAAGTTAGTCCTAATTCCGGGCTAACCTGAAATCAAAACTGAACCCAGACACTTCGGTGACCATGGCGTAATAAGGTTAAGTTTCTGGTGGTTAAGAGCTATTTTAATGTTCAACATATTATGTATTACAACTTTAAGTAGTGCAATACATCAAATTAAATATAATTAGGGACAAAACAGAAATTGATATACCATTATTAGACCTGCATTTTCCACCAACGTTTTCACCCACACTCTCCCCACCACTACTAACAAAACCTTGAGAATGCAATACCCATCACCGCCACCCCCGAAAAGGTTTTTTTTTTGGCAAAACCTGTACAACTAAACCTTAACCCTCACCACGACTACTAACAAAAACTTTAAAATTAAATCCTCACGACTACCACTACCTCTAGTAAAAACTGTAGAATTCAATCCCTTACACCTCTACCAGCACCACCACTAAAAACGACAAACGACACAACGTAAGTTTTACTTACTCCTTTCGTATAAAAGCCTTTTACACAACACATTTACCCCGCATAAGTCTAAATTCCCAGCTAATCTGATATTAAAACTGCCTAGACATGTCAGTGATCGTAGCGAAATCAGATTTAGCCTGTGGACAAAACATATTCCAAGTGCGCCTGCGGGAATAACCTAACCCGGTCAAGCCTTTGATCGAAGCTTAGCAGCGCAAGGTTGTGATTGAAGCTTATCCTGGGTAAGTCCATGACCATAAGTAGATGGTTTTGCCGAATTTGACTTCAAATTAAAATGGCGGCCGTGGGGGTGGGGGGTAGGGTGGGTGGGGAGGGGTAATGTCTTAAGATGTTGGTCTTGAGATGGGGATGTCTTAAGAGGATAGGGGTGAGACGTTGGCTGGTGTCTTGAGATGTCGGGGTCTTAAGTAGTTAGGGTAAGATGTTCTTTGGATCTTGAGATGTTGAGTAAGACATTGTATGGACCTTGAGAAGGTAGGGTAAGATGTCGTATGGACCTTGAGATGCAGGGGTAAGTCATTGCTTAGGTCTTAAAAAGCTGAGTCGTGGCTAGAGAAGATAGGGTAAGACTTGGCTCTTGAGACTGGGTACCTTGAGATGCTTGCCTTGAGATGCTGGCCTTGAGATGCTCGCCTTGAGATGCTGGGGAGCGCCTTGAGATGACACGAGATGTATGATATATAATATGCTATATACTATGATATGCAATATAATATTCTATATAATATGCTATTTAATTACAGTTCCTTATGGAGTTGCATTTGTATGTGTAATAATATGCTATATATCACACAATTATTATGTATTATTAAGTAATTAAAATGATTAATATGTGCATAAGATGCAACTTAGAAGAAACCGCATCAAAATCCGATAAGTACTTTAGGAATAACATGTATTTCCCTTCTTCCCTATGCTTTATAATGGTAGGGGCCGGGGGGTGGGGAAATGTCATGTTTTGGTAATTAGTGGGCCGATTGAGCCCGGACTACTTTTAATGACCTTAAAAAAGTAAGACTTACAAGCCTGTTCAGTCTTAGTCTAAATCCCATTAGTTACTAATGGGACATTGAAAATATCAAAACTGAGGGAGCATGCATAAATGACGTGTGTTGAGGGTGGGTGGGGTGTATGCA
>OX461809.1:49956243-50037631 GCA_949802685.1 Dicyrtomina minuta
GAAGGTATTATTACCTATATATATACACACATACCATTCAATACACACATATATATAGTACATAACCAATGTACGCAGTACAATGCATACACACACACACACACAAACCAACACGCTGAGACAGGATTTTTTCCTCAGCACTACAAATAATATTCTTAAATATTATTTGTCACAGCAGTGATTTTAGTCGCTCACTAAAATCACCCATTCCTATCTTTAACATTGGGACAGCTTCTCCCATTTAACTCCACACAAACAGAGAAAAGGAGAGTTTTTATTACTCTGACCTCAATAAAAACCATACACTCCACACAATCCACACCAACTCACACACACACAAGTACATACAAGTACATACTATACAATTCTTTGTTTTAACATTCAATCACTATATCATTGATCTCAACCAATAACAAATACTAGCCTCAGTGCATTGAAGTGAAATAAAGAGACAGAACTTAGAAATTACTTGGACGAGAAGGAAGCATAATTTATTTCTTCCATATTTTTCCATCATTTTTCACTCACTCATAATTCCACACAGTGGTTTATGGGAGTTCTCATTGTCTATTCCTATCAGGAATAACACGTTTCAGCACTCGCTTTACCCTGCAAACAATGTAAAGCCTGGTACCGTTCAAAATACCGACAAAACCGATGAAACGGACCACAATCACAACCACAATCTCAACCAACAAACTGGATTAACAAACCACGGATTTCTAACAATTTAAGTCCTGGCCAGGCACTTAAAATCCGTACAACAACCAGAAAATTTTGAGAAATAAGCACAGCTTTTTCTTTATTATTTTCCAATCCGGACAATCCTCACAAATAGTACAAACGCTATTTAAATTTGATATTATTCACAGAATATATCATATTTTCTACAAACAAAAGAGGAAATATAATTGTAAATTTCTCACAGAGATTTTACATATTATACTACAAACCGGACTTGAGGAGGGATCCCATACAACTCACAATACAACTCACAAGGGACCCTCCCTCATTTGACGATTATAGATTTCTCACAGAGAGTTTATTTTCAGTCATATTTTAGAGGACAACTAACCTCTCAAGGCATCGTAATTTCTCACAGAGAGTTGCGCTTGACCTTACAACTCACAAGGGAACCTACACCCACTTGACGAATATAAATTTCTCACAGAGAGTTTATATTTCCGTCACATTTGAGAGGGCAACTCACCTCTCAGGTCATAGTAGAATCCTCACAGAGGTTTTACGACTGACATTTTCTTTTGCAGCACTCACAAGGGAACCACCACCCGCATGACGATCATAAATTTCTCACAGAGAGTTTATTTTCGCTCATATTAAGGAGGGCACCACACCCTCAAGCCGTCGTAACTGTCTCACAGAGGCGTTGCGATCGACTTCATTCTCACAAGGGATACACCCCGACCATCACAAATACAAAATTACAACTGGATAACAACCAACAAATACAATAATAAGGTTCTCACAGAGAAATTATTATCTGTGTTCTCACAAGGGACCACCCCCAACATACACAGAGATTTATCCTTCGGATAATTGCTGCAACCAAGTCCTACAAACTCACAAGGGAACACCCCGGACAACAATACAATCACTTTCAACCGGATTTCTACCATTACAACTCACAAGGGAAACACCCCAACATGGCAGAATTCATACAAAATCCGGAAATAGAACGTTTCTCAAGCATCCTTCGAGAAATGCAAGCTCTAAAGGCACAACTACAAAACTGCCAAGGCCGACTTCAACCTCTAATGGCAAGTCGCCAAGCACCACCAACAACCCAAATTGATGATTGGAATCAAATAACTCAGGAACTACAAGCAATCCAAAAACAAATCACCTCAGACCTAAAGCTCTCCAATACAGGTCTCCCTGATGTTGAACTAAATGCAGTCCATAACAAAATTACTAAACAATGCACTCACAGTGGACTCGCTACACCAGTCATCCCCTCAACGGAACAAAACCCGAATGTCATAAAGTCACAAGAGACGGCTGATCACCGTCCTCTCGACACTACCAACAATATGGACACACAACTCAAAGTTCAGAACATTTCAAACACAATGGCCACACAAAAGCCACAACAATTCCTACAATCGGACCCTTTGCCCAGAAATCCCCCTTCCGAGGCCCTGATTCTGGTGCCACTGCAAGAGGTCGCGGTCGATGACATACAAAATATCACCGCCAACACAACAATTCAAACGGCAAACAACACTATACCAGTACTACACACTGAAGACCACAATGGTGCAAGTGACCCCAACGGTCACCCCTCAACAATTATACCTCCTAATTCGGACATAACCCATGACAAAGGAGTAGAAATGGCCGCCCAAGTGCCACAGCAATTACAACATACAGACTCTTCGCCCAGCAACCCCCCCTCCGAGGCCATGGTTCTGGTGCAAAAGGAAGACGTCACGGCAGAGACAGCACACAATCTCGCCACCACAAAGCCAATCACAAAAGGCCCCACTACAAGTGATTCTGCAGACGGTACAACCGTGGCAGTAAATCAAACACATACTACCAAACCACGCCCACAAGTGGAAACTCACAATCAAACTTCACTCCACCCTGCAATTCTCCCCGTAAAGGGCACAACAACCGAAACCGCACCAAGCAAAACTCCAACAATCGAGACCATCTCAAACAATACAAAACTCGAAACAAAGGCAGTGGAACCCAAAAACGTACAAACCGAAACCGTAAAGACCACGCCCACAAAACCCGCCACAAGGGACAACAAACCGACAACCTCAAAAGGCAAACTCACCTTCATGAAATTATCAGGTGACATTAGCAGAGAAGCCTTCAGGCAGCAAATTCAAGACAACTTAAAGACCCTGGGTCGAGATCAAGGGAGACACGCATATTTTAAATTAGCTCCGGAAGTGCCCACAGACGGCCTGGATGCTATCAAACAGTTGGAAAATCGCGTCAAAATGTACGAGAATCTCAAAACTCTCATTAATGAAGAACCCGGCTATGAAGTACGAATGATGGCCGGAGATCAAATAGTCCACACACAACGACTAGATGATATTTTACAAATTTCGAGGGACACACTCAACCGTTACAAATCGGACCCCTCATCAATTCCGAACCTAATGGAAAACATGAACAAAGCTGCTCAAATGGAAACACTTTCCCTGGCAGAAGAAGAGGATATCCCGGTCCTTACAATGGATCTAGACGGCATTAAACCAGGGGATCCTTTCAAATTAAAAGACCTGTCCACTCATGAACTAATTGACACGCACATAACACAAACAGTTCTTGCCTATGAATATGGACATGACACTCTCAAAGCTGACCAAGTCTATGATTTCCATATGTCTCAAGAAATCTATCGTGAAGAGTTGATAGCCTCAAGACTTGAAAAAGACAGACAATCCTACTGGGAAAAGAAATCAAACAAAACAACACAAAGGCCCACTGGATCTATGACAGGAATTCACCTTAAAGGGTACCATATTACCTTAGTGGAACACTTGTCCCCCAGAGAACAAAACAATCTACTCAAAAGGCCAAATGTCATTTATGACTCACACTCTCGTCAATTCACACTCATCCCACTAGACCAAGTGAAAATTGAATATGCCTTACCACCTAAAGAACGAAAAGCACAACTCAAACAAATTTTCGCTGCAACTCCAGCGCTACACGAATCCTCAGTGGAAACTAGACGACAAGAACAATTTGCCAACAATCCCCTTGGTAAATACATTATGGACAAAGTACAAGCAGATTCCATAGCAAATACAACCCCCGACTCCCTCTGTGGACACTGTGGCAACAAAGGTCACCTAGTATGGAACTGCGTCTACACTACTCGCTCTTCTAAAGCGAAACGCACACAATATGTAGACCAACAACAAGACAAGATACAAAAATGGATCGCTGAATATTACATAGAACAGGCACAACAAGCCGAAGCTGACAAAGAAGCTGACAAAGAAGCACATGCGGACACTGCCTCAGAATACCGCCCACAGAGCACCCTACCGGCAGACACTGATGACCCGCATGATCCAGAAGCCCTACCACCTCCAGAAACAAGGAGGGGCGACAGCGATGATGAAGGCCTCATAGACCCTCTTACACTCTGCGAAATCTGTCCAAAATACGATTTCGTACCAAATGCTTGTCCAGGACCTGACGTCATTAATCCCGATTATTTTCGAGGACGTGAATCACCACGTATAAGGAGCATAGATCATCTTCCATTCCATACCCTGTCAGAACCAGTACTGGAATATGAATTAAGAGAGATGCCAACAAGCTCCACACTAAAGGCAATGATGCATTGGGAAGATTACAAACTTACCAGTGACAATATTCCGTGCTCACTATGCACCGGACTCGGTCATGTTGCTCGACGATGCCCTGACCGTCCAGAAGCTACTACTTCTGAAACTAAACAAGTTGCTTGCGAAGACAAAGCCCGCCTCCAACGACAAGCTACTCACTACAATCAACAGATGGAAGCCCTGAAAGCATCTGAAACCTTTAAGCTGGCCCAAGCAGTCAAACAAAACAATTTTCTGGACTACAAAAAATCCAAAAGAATACTATACAAACTACAACACAGCACCCCAGGTTCAACCTGTGAAATATGTGAACAGACAGGCCATGCTACTTTATTCTGTGACACTCACCCGTTTACTATCAAAGCCAATTTGCGACAAATGCAAGAAATCACGGAACAACTCAACTCCCAATGGGAACTCGAATTCCATCGAGACCATCAGTCACAGCTACCTGAACCTACGACCGAAGAACCCCCGGCAGATTTTCAAGCCCGGGCATTTATGGTCAGGAGGGATACAGACAACCCCTCACACAATACAAAAAGACAACGATTGGATGACAACCACGAACACAACCCAGAGACAACCAATTCAATAGTCATTCAACTCTCTGATTTATCGGACTCAGAAACCGACACTTCGACTCAAGCTGCAAACCAAGAAGTCGAATCAATTTTCAACAGAGTAATGGCGAAAATTCAAATCCCAGCCATTCACCCTCTCATATCTCTAGACTACCGTGAATTCTATCGCCTCAATGAATTTGAAGAATACCACAGGAAAGAACACGGGACACACTACGGTGCACACGAATCTAGATATGAATTTCGAATGTTCAACCCTGAAATCCACAACTGGATAGTAGAAGATGAAATTGCCACGATTCTGACCAAAGAATGTGGAATCCAAAACCCCAAACGCGACAGACCACTACTATTTCAATCACGTCGTGCTAATCTTCTCCCACAACTCAGTATCAAAGAAAGGGCGAACACAATGGCAGAAATTCGAATGTACGGACGCCGAGCTAGGATTCTCTCATACTATGAACCTAGAACCCCCAGGGACCCGGATGCTCCGAAAACACAAGACGAACTTGATGATGAACATGTATACAACTTTTACAAACCAGCAAATATTAATGGTACACGCCGCACAGGTGTACAACTAGATGCGGAAGGACGACCAATACCCTCCCGCCTACACCGAGCTCACATGGCTCAGTTTATTCCAAGCGTCAACTATATCCGGCCTACAACGCAACAACCGGACGATGATCATTTTCATCCTGTCACCAATGACACATCATCCTCCCTGCCCAATGACTGGAGGATAGAACCAATCAAACATTCAGAACCATATGCATACAAAGCAGTCAGAGACCACTTTATCTGGCCCTGCGACACTGGCGCTAATATCCATTTATGCGGTCGCAAGGAATGGTTTTCCTCATACAAACCCTTTTCAACAGGACCCAGAGGAATTAGGATAGCAGACAACTCCATCATCTATGCGGAAGGCTATGGCTCTGTAGTAGTCTCTGCCTTTAATGGAACAAGATGGGACCCTTTTGAATTACAAGATGTCTGGTATCTCAAAAATGCAGCAAATCTTTTTTCCGTCACTAAAATGGTCAACCAAGGGAACATTATATTTGAAGGTAACAAAGAGAAGATTGAATTCTATCGCCTCAATCCCGCAACCATGGAAAAAACACTGATACTCAAAGGCATGACATCCACCGAGCCCGGCGGCTCCGGCCAACTAGTGATGCTCTTCAAGCCTATCAAACAATTACCCGTAGCCATGATGACCCGTGGCTTATCATTGGGACGTGTCCAGAGATGGCATGAAAAACTCGGACACATCAACTATCGCTACTTACAAAACACCCTCAGAAACGGTGCAGCTACACTCGGAAATGGGAACGTTCTAGAAAATGTCCAGGATTGTATCATATGCAACCGCAGCAAGGCCACAAAAAAGCCCTTCCACAGCCAATCCTCACAAGACACCTATGAAACAGGCGAGTGTATACATGCTGATTTGGTACATGCCAAATTTCCCTCAATCAACCGCAATCGCTATTTCCTGCTCCTGAAGGACGATCACTCTGACTACCGGAAAGTCTCCTTTCACTCGGACAAGGAAGCATTGACCATTCTACCTGTCATCCAAGAATTCTGCGCTTGGATAGAAACTAACAGTGGAAACAAGGTTAAATATTTCAAATCTGATGGCGGCGGAGAGTTCAAGAATGCCCACCTTCAACGATGGTGCAGCAACAATGGCATTCGATTCCTCATTACTCCTCCGCACTGCCCTCAATCAAATGGCAAACTAGAGCGCGATGTCCGAACAATCCGTGAAACCGCCGTCTCACTCCTACTCGAAGCCAATCTACAAGCTAGATTCTGGGAGGATGCTGTCGACACTGCAGTCTACCTTCATAATCGAGTATGCCATGGCAACCGAAAAACAACCCCTTTTACAATGATGTGTAAGAAACCAACAATACTCTCCAATCTACACATCTTCGGCTGCCCAGCCTCCGCCAAAATAGTCAATCAACGTAACTGGTGGGAAGGCAAGACAAGAGAAGGCCTCTTTGTTGGCTACAAAGAGCACAGCCTGGAAGTCAGACTATATGATCCCAAGACCAAGTCACACTTTTGGTCCCGCCATGTGGATTTCTTTGACTCCAGAATACCGGTTCAACCCCCGCCATCACACTTATTCAGAGATGACCAATTCTTTGATGCTCATACTTATGGAGGAGACCGGATCGAAGACCTTCGCCTATATACAACCAATCCAAGGAATAATGCTGGGGACTTAATTACTCCTCAGAGCACCATACCTACAGATGAGTCATCACAGCACTCTTTGACGCATCCCGTCAACATACCTGTCGTTATTCCACAACCAATCACAACCACTACAAATCCGACCGGAAATGAATTGGTACCCTTTCAATCACAAACTCAACAAACACAGAGATCACCACAAACGGCACAACCCAGACAATTCCACATGCAAACTAGATCCTCTATTAAACAAGGGACACCTCAAACCAATTCTACACCCGTGGCCCCCAAAGTATCTAACACTCCAGTTTCAACTCGGGACCACCGGACACCAAAACGAACAATACCTCAGCCCATTATCATCAAAACAGGCACTCCTATTGCGGACTCACCCGCTAGACACAACGTCACCCTGGTTCAAGAACGACTTCGCCAGGAGGGAAACTCAACAAACAATACTTCCTTATTTGAATATTCAGACAATGATGATGATGACGACGAAGCTGAGATCACTCTGGACAGAACCACAGACACTACTACTCCAGGTTCCGCTCGCACTACTCTTACACCCACAGACGTCAGTACCCTTTGGGCTCCACATCAAGAAGAAACCCCAGAGGACGCCAACCCAGACGTTCCTATTACACAAGGTGATGTAGTCATGAGTGTAGATCCACCGATCCCAGACAATGATCGGCTCCACAGTGAACAAATTCAACAAGTTACCACACGTGCGGGCCGCACTACCACTTTGTCCACACGACTTGTTGGTTATGTATTAAAATATGCACAAGCATTACCACAAGAACCAGTCAAGGCCCTACTCGCAAATACTCTCTATGAACGCCTTGATGACCAAGATCGGACTCACAAACGACCAGTCATAATTCCACAAAATTACAATCAAGCCATGAAGACCCCTGACCGCCACTACTGGAGGGAAGCCATGGATTCTGAATACAACTCTCTACTCGCTAATGAGACATGGACTCTTGTCCCGAAACCAGACAATCGACAAATCATACCTTCTATGTGGATTTATGGACACAAAATGGCCGAAGATCGATTCAAAGCACGACTAGTTGCTCGTGGAAACTTCCAAACCCCCGGCGTCGACTACAAGCAAACCTTCGCACCGACCCCCAGATATGAAGTTTTCCGCCTCCTGCTCGCTGACGCAGGTTTCAACAACAAATACATACGCCAATTTGATGTAAAGACTGCCTTTTTATACGCTGAACTGGAAGAAGAGGTTTACATGCACCAGCCTCAAGGCTACCGACAAGGTACAGACATGGTGTGTCTTCTAAAAAAATCCCTCTACGGACTGTGTCAAAGTCCCCGCAACTTCTACAAAAAAGTCAAACAATTCATGGACTCCATCGGCTATAGGCAGAGCGATTACGAAAAATGCCTCTACATCAAGTGTTACACAGACACAGCTGGACGCGACCACAAGACTTACATTTGCTGGTACGTAGACGACAGTCTAGCTACATCAACACATCAAAAAGACCTGGATGACCTTACCCAGGCCCTCAAGGACCGTTTCAAAATTACAGAAACTCATACAATTACTCATTTTCTTGGCATGGATCTAAAACGGACCGCTGACTACATACAAATTAGTCAACACACAAAGATTGAAGAACTCGAAATCAAATTCAACCTCAAAGGCTGCAAAACAGAAAAAACCCCGATGCACAAAGACTTTACCGGTGAACGAGAAGGTGAATGGACAAAACGAGACGACCTTCTCTACCAAAGCCTAGTTGGATCCTTACTCTTCATCTCGAGAATATCCAGACCAGATATCTCTCATGCAGTACAAAAACTAACACAATACTTTGCTAAGTGGGATGCAGGACACTATGAAGCAGCTCTCCGTGTAGCTCGCTACCTCATCTCAACCAAGGACCAATGTCTCCGCTACTATAGGAACGACCATGGAAAATTCAACCTTAGCATGGAAGTCCAATCTGATGCTAACTTTGCAATGGGAGCCCCAAGAGCCCGAAGCATCATGGGTGGTTGCGTTCTCTTGAATGGAACTGCTTGGATCTGGACTAGCAAGCAAGAAAACCTTGTTGCTCACTCAACTACAATTGCAGAAGTTTATGGAATTAACAATATGGCCAAGACAGCAATCTGGTCACATAATCTTCTTTCCGACATGGGACTACGTGAATGGACTGACACCATATATCAGTTCACAGACTCAGAATCCGGCTGGAAACTAATTTACAGCCTCGACAATCACCATGATCGTACAAAGCACGTTGACACCAGAATCTTCTGGGTCAAAGATCTCATTGAAACAAATCAGCTCGTCATTCAGCATCGCCGCACTGAAGACTTAGCCGCTGACATTTTTACAAAACCCCTGACTGGACCCAGGATGAAGAAGCTCATGTTTCTACTTGGAATGACTACCATGAATCAGGAGGGAAAAATCCATCAGGCACAACTAGCACAAACCAATGCTGCCATGCCCACTAAACGACTCATCCATGATGAAAATACTGACCCGATGGATACTACAACCACAAACAATCATGCTCAGGCTAGATATGCTAACTACACTGAAATTGATGTCAAACCATCACATATCTACCAACCGTTGGGAAAGATTCGAAAATTTCGGTCATCCACTCCTCACATGCATCACCCCTATGCACACACTACTGGTCCTACTCTTGCTCGACAATTGGCAAGACTCCTCACCTGCCTAATACTTGCCGCTTCAATCTGCGTTGGCAGCACCTACCGGATGGACGAAACATCCCCTGTACTCTGGACCACTACAAATCTCAACGTAAGCATTGGCTACAATGAACTCAACATCAAGATCGAGATTATACCTCCTTGCAGTCTTCTCGTCTATGATGTCACTGACGAAGATGACGAGGCCCAGATGAATGAATTACACACTCGATGTCTACAAAACTATGATCGACTTTTCCTGCAGCCTCTACACGCCATCTGCCCGTCTACTAGAGTCAACAATACAACCACACCTACAATTGACTTCTACTCTCAATACCTATACACACCTGATGACATAATTCGCAACAAAGTCACACAAACCTTTATGTCTGTACAAACTAGCCCTGGTATTGACATGGCCTTCTACGCCATGACAACTTACAATCTAATCACAACCTATGAGCCTACCATGGATATTCGATTCAGAGAACGGACCTCCGTTGTCAACAAAGTTACTAAAAATGGACAAGTATTCATGCCCAAAATGCGACAGCTTCAAAAGGAACTTCTTCCTCTGCATGACTCTCCAGCAAACCTACTTGGACTTAATATCTCTGACGTTATCAACCACAAATGGAACTACAATAATGTTCTACGCACACTCAATCAATCCTGGACTCAAGGCCATAGCACTGGAAAACTATTTGATTACTTCCACCTGGAACTTCCACATCAAATTTTCCCCCGCGAACAAGCGATATTCAACTATTGCATTTCTGACAAGGACTTGGACACACTCCAACTACAATTCACAATTCCAATAATCAACCCACACCTGGTACTACTTACCGCGGATCCTTTCAGACTTAGATGGGAAACAAATTCAACCCAACAATGCAATCTTAAATACACTGGCCCGCTGCATGCAATTTTGGACACCTCCAAAAAATGCGTCTATCATACACGCATGGACACTCTGCATGGACACAACCTGATTTCTCTTCAACATCTACCCTGCCAACCACAGCTGGAATTCTATGCCAATCGACTGGCCTATCAGTATGCTGTCTGCAATAACCGTACTGACGATGTTGACCCAACTCTTCTACAAGTAAAAATCTACAAAGGGAAATTCTATGTCTACTGCGCCACACTCAACATTACCATGGACAACAATCAAACTCGGCCCTGCCCGGACTTAGTCTTCACATTACCATTGAGAGCAGCTTTTACCATTGGCCATCGACAATTCAACAATCTGACAACGTCATACGATGCCGCAGAGGACCTACCTACAACACTTAAATCCGTACAATGGATAGTAGAGACTCCGCCTACTATGGACTCTACCCTAGAAGCAATCTCAAGACCGACCTGGATTCCTATCAAATGGCTAGCCCTCACAATTGGATCCTTCTTCCTCTGCATCTATGCTTTACTTGGATGGATCATTTTCCGCAGCTGGACCATCTACTCACCTGCCGACCAGGAGGATGCGTACCTACCCAATGATCCTGCAAATCAACCAATTCCACAACAACCACTAATGGAACATCTCCCGCTCACCATACAGCCTAACAATCACCTACCGACCGATTATATGGAGATTTAACAATTACAACACAAACTTTCCAAACAAACCAACCTTAACACCTTCATAATTTTTGCAGAGAGGCGTCTTTCCATTAAAGGCGCCTCCCTGAGGAGGGTATTATTACCTATATATATACACACATACCATTCAATACACACATATATATAGTACATAACCAATGTACGCAGTACAATGCATACACACACACACACACAAACCAACATGCTGAGACAGGATATTTCCTCAGCACTACGAATAATATTCTTGAATATTATTTGTCACAGCAGTGATTTTAGTCGCTCACTAAAATCACCCATTCCTATCTTTAACATTGGGACAGCTTCTCCCATTTAACTCCACACAAACAGAGAAAAGGAGAGTTTTTATTACTCTGACCTCAATAAAAACCATACACTCCACACAATCCACACCAACTCACACACACACAAGTACATACAAGTACATACTATACAATTCTTTGTTTTAACATTCAATCACTATATCATTGATCTCAACCAATAACAAATACTAGCCTCAGTGCATTGAAGTGAAATAAAGAGACAGAACTTAGAAATTACTTGGACGAGAAGGAAGCATAATTTATTTCTTCCATATTTTTCCATCATTTTTCACTCACTCATAATTCCACACAGTGGTTTATGGGAGTTCTCATTGTCTATTCCTATCAGGAATAACAAAGATTAAAGCTTATCCCGGGCAAATCTGGTCAAAACTTACCCCGACCAAGCCTGGGGTAATATCTTAACCCAGTTGAGCCACTTGAGCCATTAATTAAAACATATACCGGGCAAGCATCATGTCGATTTGACCACAAGCAATGGAACATTTAATTTAATTTAAAAGCTAAAAGTGAAGAAAAGGTATTATCTACATTTAATTGCAACCCATCGGGTTGCTAACCTGCTGGCAATATTATAGTAACTAAGCAAATGTGAAATCATAACGTCATTAAATTTTTATTTACACTATTTAACTGTTTTTGTTAAAATATATTTGTAAATAAAATATCCGTTTTGATAATCTTGTTGTTTGCAATGTGATAGCTAGATAAAATAGTTTTCATAACTGAGAATTTCTACAGTTTACTTAGTACGTTGATGTGTAATAGTACGCGGGTCTGAGAGGTCCAATTTTGGGTAGTACTCGGGGCGTACAGTTATAGGATGTACGGTACTTTATTTGAAAACCAGAACGTTTCTGTACTTTTTAGATGCTGAGCTTTAGCTGCATCTATTGTAATGGTCATGTCCGTCTGTGTGTCTGTCTGTCTGTCCGTCCGTCTGTTCTTTATGCTCTACAGGTCACAGTTTTAAAGTGATGCTTGTCAAACCAATTTTAAATAGTCACAAAAGCGAGGGAAAAGTGCCCTATTGTTTTTGAGAGAGATCGAACTAACCAGTTTTTTACAATTACCAGTTGACTGGACCAACTTTTTTAGCCATCTAAAAGCATTGAAGAATAGCGGGTGATTTGCCTTTGCACCAGTCAAATGAACCAGCTAAATGGACCAGACACGCACCAGTCGATATTTCAATTTGCCGCTTTGCACTAGCCAAATACACCAGCTAAATGGTTTCGTTACAGGCGCCAGTCAATGCACCAACAACATGCACCAGTCATCGGCACAAGCAACCCGCAGAAGTTTCCAGCAGAAGTTACCCGCACCCACAAAGTTTCCCTAAGGGGGGGGGGGGAGGTGTACTTTGGGTCACCCACAAAGACGTCCCAACAATCTAAACCATTTTTGCTAAACCATAAAAAAACTTTAAATACTTGCACCCCCCACCCACAAAGTATCCCCTAAGGGAAGGGGGTGTACTTGGGGTCACCCACAAATGACGTCCCAAAAATCTTAATTTTCTTGCTAAAACCATTAAAAAACTTTAAATACTTGCACTCCCTACCCACAAAGTATCCCCTAAGGGGAAGGGGTGTACTTGGGGTCACCCACAGATTACGTCCCTAAAATCTTAATTTTTTTTGCTTAAGCCATTAAAAAACTTTAAATACTTGCACCCCCACCCACAAAGTATTTCTTAAGGGGGAAGGGGGTGTACTTGGGGTTACCCACAAATGACGTCACAAAAATCTTAATTTTCTTGCTAAAACCATTAAAAAACTTTAAATACTTGCACCCTTCACCCACTAAGTATCCCGTCAGGGCAGGACGGTGTACTTGTACTTGGTACCTAAAAATGACGTCCCAAAAATCTCAACTATTTTTGCTAAAACCATTTAAAAACTTTAAATACTTGCACCCCCCACCCACTAAGTATCCCCTTAAGGAGGAGAGGTGTACTTAGGGTCACCCAAAAATGACGTCCCAAAGATCTTAACTTCTTTGCTTAAATCATTAAAAAACTTTAAATACTTGCACCCCCAACCCCACGAATTATCTCTTAAAGGGGGGGAGGTGTTAAGAATTAAAACAAGTCAGAATCTTAAAAATATAAATATTTCTTATTCATAATGCTTTACCAACCACAAACTAATGCTCCTCTACTCAACAAATCATCTTTTTAAGGTTCGGGGGGGAGGGGGAATTCAGGATCAACAATCGTAAAATACGTCCTAAAAATTTGAAGCCTCGAAGCCAAGGTTGGAATGGAGCCCTCGACACCTAGAGTCTTGTAAACAGCAATGGGTCAGTAATGGCCTGAGCTAAGAAATGTCCTATACGAATCTGTGAGCGTGTCAGATATGGAACCCATAAGATACATAGAGTCCTGTAAGCGAGTCGGCTTTGTTCCCCGTCGTTCCAACAGAAAGTCCTGCTACGTTTCGTGTCTTGCATAAGAGCCGGCTGCTTTTTGTTTTGACGACGTTAAGGTTAGTAGGGGTCAGACACAAATGGCGTTGCTTACCTTAAGGGTGGGTCGCTTGACATTCCACGGTAAGGGCTTCCATTTAAGCAATGCTTAACAAGGTGACAAACGGGTGGGTAGGCTTATAATTTTGGTAAATTTAGGTGTCGTCATTTGTGTCCGTACCCAAAGCTGGTCAAGCATACGAACTTAATATTTTAGGTTCGCTATCCAGTATTTGAATCACACTCGGAAAAATCTATGCTTATCTGCATCAAGTACTGAATGTCGGCAAAAACCAATTGCATTATACCATGATATACTCAAAGTGGAATGAAAAACGGGTGGGATTCACGATTTTTTAACTTTATGCTGTAAACATACGTACGTTGATCGTGGAAGGAAAGGGACCGTTCATAAATAACGTCATTAAAAATTTCCATTTTAGAAAACCCAACCCATTTTTTTTTACTTTATGCTGTGAACATACGAAAGAATCTTATAGATAGTTGATGACCAACCATTAATGGCGTCATTTAAATTCTCAATTTTAAGGAACATACTTTAACTGAATGGCACGCAGTTCGTAATTTTTAGTGTCCAGTAAATCTTATACATAAGTTATTCATACATCAAATTTCAACTTCCAGGGTTACACAAGTTAGGAGCCATGCAAGGATGATCTAAAAATGACGTCATTTAATTATTTTGATTATAGGAATCTCTTCTGTCTTTAGTTCAAAAATCAAATTAATAGATATCCCTAACACCGTCTTTTTCTAGCATGCATACAGGGATCCTTCATAAATGACGTCATCACAAAATCACTATTTTAAGGATCCTTGTCAGTGCTAAATGCAAAATTTGGTAGATTTATATCTTTAAAATCTACTTTTACTAGTATACACACAGGGATTGTCCATAAATGACGTCGTCTAAACGTCATCATTTAAAAAAACACCCGTTATTAGTTCAAACATTATGTAAAATAGTATTTTTAGCATGGAATATTTTTATTGTACATATTAGGATCGTCCAACAATTTCGTCACTAAAATATTGCACTTTAGAGGGTATAGAGTATATTTTATGTAAATAATGTGAAAAGATGCATCGGTTGACTTAAGTCAATATTCGCTTCAAGCTCAGCATCTACTTCGGGCCCACGGTAGGCAAATCCGGCGCGAATCGCCGGATTTTTAATTTTTGCGCGTCATAACATAACTATTTAAGTATCACTGTGAATAAAGCATTCATTCAAATCTAATGGCGATCTTACAAATTACAAATATAAATGCAAAATTGTTAATGCCCACATGCCCAACGTTGTATAGTTAAAATAAACTTGTAACATTTTACTAAAATACTGGGAGGGTGGGGGCAATCTGATATCTCTTGCCACAACACTAATTTTCTGCGGGGGGGGGGGGGGGTCGCCGTCACCTTGTGCCTGTGGTTCCGACGCGCCTAGATGTTGTAATTTGAGGTGGTAGTTACATATAATAATTCCTCATTTGCATTAGGTTTAACATTAGTGGAAAGGAGTATGAAGGTTAGGAAATTGATTAAATGTGATGACATCATTTTTGAACGCTCCCCAGCATTTCATTTCGTATGTTATATAAATACACGGACGGAATGCTATCAGTGTAAACCGTACGGCGGACGTACCTACCTACCTAGGTTCAGAGACAAGTTTGGAAACAAACCCGACACACTTTTTTGTCGCCATTCATTTCTATTTCTCAAAAAGTTTGACCATTTAATCGTTCACTGTGGAAAACTAGTCTATCCGATCACTCCCAAAAACAATAGGGCTCTTTTACTTCTCAATTATAGTAGGATAAAAGGTGTTTGAATAAAACCAGTTAAAAACTGACCTGCAGAGAATGGAATGCCAACGAACAGGACAGATATACAGACATGACTATTTCATTCTTGAGCTCAGCGTCTAACAACTATAATGCAAATCTACCTACATCACATTTGTGAGAATCTTGCAGTGGATTGGGTAAAATCGGTTTAAAAATGTGAACTATTGCGCACGACATACGAAAAGGAGTCAGACAGACGGACGGAAAGACAAAACCATTTCATTAGATGCTCAATAAGCTAAAGCTCAGCATCTAGTATACTGTGTCATTTTGGCAACTTTCTGTAATGAAAGCAGTTGACGAATAAAGTCTATTATTATTATCTGCTATAATTTGTTGTCATGGGGTCCTGATTTTATTTTTCGCAGCCTCTAATTGGATTAATTTATTTATTTTGAATTTAGGGGAGAGAAATTAAAGTTTCTGCGTCTCATATTGAGACTGATAAGCAACACGTCACAGGGCTTACCAATAAACTAGAAGAAAAGTTAAAGGGATCAAAGCCAATCGACGAAAAGCCTAAGGATTTTGCAAAAGCAATCGGGAAAATTGAAAAAGTACACTGGAACGTGCAATTCACGGATAAGAAAATTATAGACAGTAAAACTCGTTGTCTCAATAGGAAAGAACGCGATGATAAAGTTCCTAAGTGGTCTAGAGAGGCTTTTAATAATAAAGTAAGAATATCTAGTTGAGCACCGTGTTATTTAACGGTGGATCAGAGAGACGACAGCAGTTGCGTGATAAAATTGAAATTAAATAAAAGTTGTAAATGTAGATAATACTTCAGATAAAATATATAACCATTTTTGTTTTGTGGGAATAATCCTGGGTATACTAGTTGTTGTGAACTCGGGTATTTTCGGGGATTCGGCCATTACTCCATGATTAAGTAACCAATTTTATCTAGGATTTTTAATCGAAATGTCTCAAAAACATCATTTGTAAGCATTTTAAAATTTCAAAAAAGAAATCAAAATTTTGAAAGAAACATAAACTTTTGAAAAACTCAACTGAACTTGGTCTAGTTTTTTGTAATCCATGCGCAACACATGTCTCTGTAACATAATTTTGGAGCATTTCAAAAATTTAAAAAGTGTTCAAAAATTTTAAGAAAACCACTTATAAAACCCATCCATTTTTTATCTAGTTTTTTGATTTAATGCGTGACGCGTACCTCTACAGTATCAATTTTGGTGATATTTTAATAATGAAAATCAAACTCCAATATTTAAAATAAAGTTTTTTCAAAGTTATCCTTCTTTAATTAGAGATGGATTCGCATAATTTGATAATTCCAGATACTGTTGTTGTAGACGCACGCGTTACACACTAGACCAAGTTCGGTTGAGTTTTGTAGAAGTTAGTCATCCTTTCAAAAATGATGCTGTTGAGACATGTGTTGTGCGTCGATTAAAAAAGCAGGATTAATATCGGTCAATAAATCACCAAGTAATGTACGAATCCTCGAAAATACCTGTTTTCCTAATAGCAACAACTAGTATTCCTAGGCGTTTTTCCACAAAACAAAAAAGGTTTTTTCGTCTTTTGTCTTCGTCTTTCGTCCAAATGTTTTCGTTGGTCTGATCCACAGTCAAATCAGTTGTAAATAATTAATTATTCATAATTGAAAGTTAATGCTATATGTAATACTGAATCAGCGAGAAGCTATGCAGAGAAAAATAGAAGGCTGTGGTCTAGAAAATGGAAATCTTAAATTAACACAGTTTGAAGATCAAGTTATAGATTTAGGGAGCAAACTTAAAGAAGGTAACTCTCTTAAGATTGGACGGAAGGGATCAAATAAAGTATCACAAATGGCTTCACAGTTGGTGCATAAATTAGAGATAACAAAAGAAGATCATACAGTCACAAAAACACCAGTAAGTTTGGAAACATAAGTATATAAATAAAAATATTACTAGGTATGAAATATTGAAGTTTGTTTTTATGCAGGTGCAACGGTCAGTGTTTGAGTTCCCAAATAAAGGTGGTTCAGAATCCTGCCATTTTTGCGACGAACGAGTATATGTTGTTGAAAAAATGACAGCAGAAGGGAGATTTTTTCACAGAAATTGCTTTCGGTGCGAATATTGCAACACCTCGCTCCGTTTGGGTATGTTTATTACAAGTATTAAAGCTCGTCTGTAATTATTTGGGGCAACCGTATCTAAAGTACAGGGCATAAGTGATCGGAAAACTGGGGTCGCAAACTTTGCCCTCGAATAGTGTGAAAACTATTGATGCACATATCACCATTTTATTACACAATGTAGTCTAAAGTGCTGCAAATGCAAGACAATGTGCTCAGGGTTCTAAGACTAATATGCGCTGCTAAAAATAAATAATTGGTTCAAAATTATCCAAAAACAGTGTGCCAAAGTGTTCGGACAAAGAAAGTAAGAAATAGTTTACCACACAATATTTTTCTAATAAATCCGGCGCTTCGCTCTGGATTTGTCCACCGTGTGCCCGAGGTAGATGCTGAGCTTACTGCAAATAGGGTCGATTACTGTAAAACAATGCTTTTGTGGTAAGGTTAACATAAAAACACAGCAGTTAGCGCAAAAAACCGTGTGCTAGGTACAATATTAGCTGGCAAGAATAAGCCGGGTACGAATGGTGCTGGTAAAAGTGGGATTGATACAAACATCGTAAATAAGAGTTGGCCTATTAGGAGTTTTGTTGAAGCGAGTAGGCAGGGTACGAGTGGCGCTGGTACGAGTGGGCGTGATAACAGAAGGTAAGGTTAAAGTTAGGAAGATACGAGTGGGCTTAGTAGGAGTAGCGTTGGTACAAGTTTTACTGGTACTACTAGCAGTTAGCAACCCGATGGGTTGCCATTAAAAATTGTAGTATGTAATATTCACTTTACGTTGTTACACTAAACATAATTTTGCATTGATTGTGATCTAATCAACTTAAGCTTTGGCGAAGTGCTTGCTTGGGTTAAATTTTGACAACAGATAACAGTGTTTACTATTGGTCACAGGCTTGCCCGGGTCAAGATTTTACTATAGTATTAGCTGGGTTAAAATTTTACCACCGTATTGTCTGGGTTAATATTTTACCACAGTATTGTCTGGGTTAACATTTTACTGTAGTATTGTCGGGGTTAAACTTTTACGTCAGTATTTTCCGGGTCAAAATTTTACGAATTTATTGGCTGGGTTGAAAATTTACCACAGTATTGTGTGGGTTAAAATTTAACTACAGTATTAAGTGGGTTAAGATTTTACCACAGTAGTGACTGGGTTAGAATTTTACCACAGGTTTGGCTGGGTTAGAATTGTCCACCTAATTGGCTGTTAAAATTTTACCACAGTATTGGCTGGATAAAAATTCTACTACAGCATTGGTTGGTCACAGGCTTGCCCGGGTCAAGATTTTACTACAGTGTTAGGTGGGTTAAAATTTTACCACAGTATTGGCTGGGTTAAAATTTTACCACCGTATTGTCTGGGTTTAAATTTTACCACAGTATTGTGTGGGATAATTTTTTACGTGATTGGCGCAGAGTCAAAAAGTGTAAATCAGCCATAAAATGTGCAAAACGCAATATTTTCCAAAATATTGTCGAAAGAATGACGACAAAACGTCAAGGCGCGTCGAATGGTACCATAAAAAATGTGATTAGTTGAAAACTGAAGGAGGAGTTTAGGGTACAAGGTCCCCGGTTAACTTCCCACTATCCTATCTAACAGTGTACTGCAAATTTTAATTAAGAGATTCGCAAGGGTACGAGTAAAACGAGTGGGCTCGGGACCAGTTTTTCTTGTGCAAAAGAGCAGGATGAAACAGGCGTCCATACGAGTTCTAATGTTACAAGTTGGCAGGGTACGAGTAGTGCTGTTTGTAGTGGCCTTCGTAATAATAGCACGGGTACGAGTAAGCGAGATACAGATTTTGCCAATCGGCAGGTTACGAGTGGTGCCATTGTGATTGGCCGTGGCAAGAATGGCTGGAGTACCATTAGGGTAGGTACAAGTTTTGATTATTAGCGTAGGCGGGATGCGGCTGGTGTTGGTATGTGTTGGCTCCGTAACTATAGCATAGGTTCAAGTAGTTCTGCGTTGAGTGGTGCCGGTGCGAGTGGGCTAAGTAGGAGCAGCTCTGGTGCTCGCATTTGTGGTACTTTAAAACTTGTTTGAAGAAAATCGTTTTAACGCTCAGACCCATTTCTTACTACCTACAGACGGACCGACCTGGGGGTGCAGGTGCAAAGTCTAAGCCTGGGGGTGCAGCTGAAGTAATAATTATGCCTCTCTGTCGTGTATGTAGGTATTTGGTTAGTAGTTGTAAATTAAAATTATGTATTATTCTATTTTGGAATTTTCTATTTACCCTTTTTTAAGCTTAAACACCCTACTGCTCCTCCCCCCTTGCACCCGGGTGTTTAATGTCACTTTTAACGCAGATACAACCAGCTGAGTTGGTACTCATACGGTTAGATTACCTTGTACTTTAGTGGCGCTTGATTTGAAGATACAGAGTAAAAAAAAAGAGTAAAACTATCTATAGTAAAAGTGTAAAGAACACCTATTAAAAGAGTTTAAACAGATTATAAAAAACTAATTTTTTGTGAGTAAAATAAAAAGTTTGAAAGTTTCTCATAAGTACAATGTCGTCAGTATATAGAATTGACATACGTAGTATTACAACATTGACGGACAAAAACTTTGCAAGATAAAACCGTAAGGTGAGTACTTTACTCAAATCTTCTAAGTTGTGGGGGGTGGTTAGTGGAACGGAATAAAAACCCACCGAAGTTCCTTCATTGGGACCTGGGGCGGGATCTACGCTTGTAAAACCGCAAGAAGTATGGGACAAGAAGGACGTAGATGCCATGACGATTCTGTTGACTACTATTTCGGATCCACTCAAAGTGCGACTCAGAGTTGTCCTACGGATAGGGAAATGCATGTGACCCTGGAGGGTTTTAATTGTGACACCAATGCGGCAAATTTGACGACAACAAAATTGGCTTATTACCGATGGATACCACCATCGAGTATATCCCCTGTTAATATATACGACGAGCTGGCAGCCAAAGCCATAGAACTTGGTGCCAAAGGTTAACCAATCCCAGTGGGCATGCAGATTGGTAAGGTACTTTCAAGTCTTGGTAAAAATTGTGAATATTTTAGAAAATCGTGGAAAGCTACACTAGCAGATCTAAGACCATGAAGGACATACTTTCAACGATGAAGAGTCTGAAAGAAGATGGGTTAGTGACGTCAACAAAAAAACAAGAGAATAAAGCTTTTGTGGCAGCAGCAGCTGGAGAGGAAAAGAACAAGAAAGGTTGGAAGCAGAAAAATGAGAAGCAAAGAGGCAGCAAGGGCGAAAGCCAAGTGCTTCTGTTGCGGAAAGATTAGATATTATTGCTATGAATGTCCATACAAAAAGTCAGACAGTGATAAAAAGAAAACAGAGAAACCTAAGACGGTCAAAAAGGACGTAAAGGCGTCAAGTCAGTTTTTCAGAGCTCATATGGCAAAGCGAAATCGGAATAAAGCTGTGGAATTAAGAACGTTTACTTGGATCGTGGATTCTGGGGCTAATATTCATTACTGTGGACTAATTGAGTAGTTTTGTACCATGACTGAGTTTAAGAAACCAGAGAGCATTACAGTGACTGACGAAAGAGTCATTTATGTACATGAATTGGGGACTGTACCCGTAAGGGCCAAATCGGTTAGCGGGAAATGGAAATATTATGTGATTAAGATTGTAATCTATGCTCCGGGAATGAATAATTTATTCTCGGAGGTAAAGATGACGAGGCGGGTTACAAGATAGTCAAAGAAGGCATTAACGTGCACTTTGAATCTCGCAACGAGGACGATCCAGACTTGTATGGAGTTATCTGCAATGATGGCATTTCAGAGATGATCTTCAGGCACCCACCACACTAAATACACCAAATCAAAATTCTCAAAATTTGGTCGAGTCAGATGTGTCCAGCAAATCGAGCTTTGATATAGTATCTGATCCGGACACGGAGGACTCAGAGACTGAGAAAGAAAAGAATGAGGGTAACATTGGTGAGCCAGTTAGGGGAAGTACGGCTGAAGAAATAATTGATTGTAACGCTTCTTCAGCGGGATACTTAGACTTCAATGGACATAGAATTAGGTAATACACCGGGGGACGGGACAGTAGAACTGAAGGACTACTGTCCAGAGAGGAATTAAGAAGTTCTCAGGGACGAGTAAGCGTGAGTTAAAAGCTACAGTGACTCTAAAGTTTGGAAAGGATGGCAAATCTAATAAGAAAAACGGCTCTAGAAAGGCAAGTTCAGCTGAAGGCGCTGAGCCTGTGTCCAAAAGGAAATTACGGGATAGAGATGCGCTCCTTAACATAGATAAACTTGGAATTGACCCTTTACTTCCTACTGAGGAATATGTGGAAGGAGATTTCTGTGCAATGACTGCTGCGGTACTCACCCTAGATAATGTGGATGACTTGGACTTGACAGAGAATCTGGATATACCACTGGAACCAGAAGCTGCTAGAACTTACAAACTAGCTATTGAAGGGAAAGACAAAAGAGAATGAACCAATGCAATAAATAAAAAGATGAATAGTCTCTTTGAAAATTGTACCGTAAAATTGGTGCCGAGACTAAAAGGTCGTAGAGTACTTACCTCAAGATAGGTATACACACTGAAAAGAGATGCACAGGAAAGACCTGTTCAGCGGAAGGCGAGATGTGTGGCCAGAGGGTACAAACAAGTACATGGCTCAGATTACAATGAGACCTTCGCTTCAGTGTGCAGATTTGAGTCTGTACGTACACTGCTGGCCATAGCGGTGACATTAGGATTTCATATCGTCCAGTTTGACGTGAGGACGGCCTTCCTATATAGTGAACTTCCTATATGACAAAGTTCGTATAGAGCAGCCCAAAGGGTTTGTAGAAGGTGGAGGGAAAGGCGAGGATCTAGTGTGCATGCTCAATAAGAGTTTGTATGGATTAAAGCAGGCTCGTAGCAGCTTATATGTTATGATAAATTGAGAATAATCCTGCAGAAGATAAGATTTGCAGAAACTCTCAGCGACCCTTGTACGTATGTAGGAACATTCAGTCACTTTGTTACCTACATTACCATCGATGTAGATGATGGGCTTTTGATGTGTTAGTCTAGAGAAATAATTACCTATAATCTTGACCAACTGGCGGAGATACTGACGATCACGGACGGTCCATAAACAATCTTCCTAGGAGTGAAGATAAAGATACGAGATGGCGGAGATATAAGAATCTCCCAGTGGCACTATGTGAGGGAATCGCTGGACAGATTCAGTCTTCAGGATTCAAAAGGAAAAAAGATTCTCATGACCGCCAACTGAAATGCCAAAAATGAAGAGATTCTAGATTACAAGTATCCATACCAGGAGCTGATTGGAGGGTTATTATACTTAGCGAGGAACACCAGGCCAGATAGAGCTTATTTAGTAGCTAAGTTGTCCAGATACTTGACAGGGTACAAAGAGGTACACTGGGAGGCATCTTAAAGTACTTGAATGAGACAGCCACAAAGGGATTTCCTTCAATCCAGTGAACGAGGTAGCGGAAGTAGGGTATTCAGATGCCGATTCTGCGGGAGACAACGTGCAGAGAAAATCTACAACAGGAATGGTTTTCTTAATCAATGGGTGCCCAGTAATCTGGAGGTCCCAATTGCAAAACTGTGTTGCTTTTTGGTCGACCGAGTTCGAATACATTCGAGACTACTAAAGAAGCCGTATGGCTTACACATATCCTGGAGAAGCTGGGTTTCAGAATGGAAGGCCCACTGAAAGTCCTTGTAAAGAATCAGAGTGCCATACAATTGGCGAAGAACCCTGAATTTCATCAGAGGACACAACATATTAATTTAATATATCGGCGCATGTCGCCACCTTTCTTGTTAGATGTAATGTGCTCATTTAACCTGTGCATTTTTGCAAACAATGTGCGAGATATACAGCTAACCAAAACGAACCTAATTGCCTATTTTCTGCACACGTCGATTTGACGTTTTTCAAAGAGTAATAATGTTCTTATTTGTTTACTTTAGTACACTATACGTAAACTATACCGGAAGATTGAAATTTAATTGATATTGAATCTACTTTTTAACATCTAAATGATCCTACAGTAAAAATATTAGAGCAAAACCATCTCGGCGTGCCCAATTTTTAGGCAATATGTTATTGATTAAGCAAAGTAATTAGTGATCAGTATTGGTCAAGATTTGGTATATAAGCACTATTTGTGACCAAATTTTAGGTAGTTATGGTTGTTTAAGTTTTAGAGTGAGTTTTAAAATTTTACTATTCCTCCGAGTTACAATAGAGTTGGAATATGTCATGTTTATTTTAGAGCTTGGGAAATTGGAGATATTGTTCCTTGTCAATAGCTGTTCTACCGGAGTGATGCCAGGTTGCTTACTAATTATCTATGTACATTCTTTGTTTACGATTAATGCCTAAGTTGCTACTGTAGTATAGGTTGTTGGCGGTGGGAGTGGTATGTGGTCGAAATGTAGCATGTGGAAGATTAGAATCTCCGTTTTGAGAGTTACAGTGCCTTGCCTGGCCTCGCTCTAGTGACACATATATTGAAATTAGGTCTTAATTAAATCAGTAGTCGGAATCAAGGATTTGTTAGTTGTAATTGTGATACAATTAGTACCGTGAAGATTGTTAGAGTAATTAATTTAAATGTAATTGCTAGAAATTATTAGTGATTAAAGTAGTTAGTAAACAACTATATTGTTAATTACAGTATAAAATTATTTCCTGTGTCCCTGATCTTCTTATTTATTGGTACAGTATAAGATTAACATTCACTTACATTATTATTAATTATAGGTGATTATCAAAATTGGAAGCATTGCATCATTCAGCATTCATCTTATACTTATCAGTCATAATATTGTTACATCATCATCATGTTTAGAATTTTTAGAGAAGTTCATAATTAAGCGCAGTAGTAGGTCATTGTCAATAGCAAAATAATCGTCAAAACTGATCACGAAGTGTTGAATATTTGCGAGCTTCGTATTTTATTAGTTTTTGTGGCGTTCTTTTTCCCATCGATCATATTTTGTCTTGCATCGCCAAGAGTTACTTTTAAAACTGCGGACTCCTGGATCGTAACTTATTTGATTTTCTGCACCAGAGTTGTCTCGGTCCTGCATCCTATTGCCAGGATCGTCACTTCTGATTTTATTTTCTTTCTCCTGTCGGTTAAGGTATTTCCAATCTTTTCAGTTATTCTTAATCTTTGAATTTTCTCCCGCCTGAGAGTGTTCCAACCAAGCAAAATATGAACTCATTAAAGTAATTATAGGGATTCTTGTTTTAACATTAGCAAAACCAGTCATAGAAGTTATTAACCAAAGTTTTTAAA
Source organism: Dicyrtomina minuta (assembly GCA_949802685.1). Lineage (NCBI taxonomy): Eukaryota > Metazoa > Arthropoda > Collembola > Symphypleona > Dicyrtomidae > Dicyrtomina > Dicyrtomina minuta. The sequence goes on from OX461809.1 coordinate 49,981,795, forward strand.
ATTAATCAGTTTTTCATTTTGTATTGCCTAAAATCTCTTTTGCAATAAGTTTTACTGCCGAAAATTATTCATATATTATGCTGCGGCGTGATGAATTCATGCATAAGGTCTTGTGTGTATTTTATATGAAGTTTAACAATAGTAATTGGAATAAGAATGTTATTATATTGATTTTTCACAAATTGAGTAATTTTGAGTTTGAGAATTCAATTTGCTGTTTATGCGGAAAATTACGGTATAGAGTCAGGGGCATGACACATAGCTGCCTGCTGCAGGGTACGTAGTATAGGCCGATGTTAACTACGATGATTCTTCATTAGTCGATTCACTACTGCCGCGTCCGGTGGCTTCGGCTGCTGTTGATGCGTGCTCTCACTTTTTATCTTAATTTAACTAATTAATTGTACCCACCTAACACTGTAAATTCATTCAAACAAGGAGTTGAGGCTGCTCTTTTCAGTGAACTTGTTGTCAAGAAGTAGAGTTTCCTACTTAATAATATTAACTAGTTTTAAACTTAAAACAATTTAGAAATCTTCGAGTTTGCACTCAGAAATAGTTCTCCGCCCCTCAGCATTAAGAAACATACCTCGAAGAAAGAAGCAGAGCCGCAAAAAAACAAATAATCCAATCAGCCTAAATTATAAAAATAGACGTCCGTCGTTTACGAACCTGAGGATTTTAAACCAACACTAAGCTTTTAAGATGATATTGAAAGATGCAATCCTTTAATGATATTCGTCTCAATTGATTTTAATCAGGCAATTAACCTTTTATTCTCATTGACTATAGCCAAATAAGTCGCGTAAATGTGGGAAAACGATTGTACCAAATTTTTCAATTATCATTTAAGTAGTCCTGATGCTTTCTATTTTTTCTTTTTTGGACCCGGCAAGCGTCGGAGCAGATCTAAATGCCGCCGTAGGAGACTAGTCAGGAAACGAACCAAAACCAAAGTCCAAGTCAAAGATACATATTTTTCAAAGCCGTCTCAAACTGCAGTCACTCAGTCAATCAATCACAATTACAAATATCAAATTTCAAGGCTATACTATACAAATGCAACAGGACTATCAGGAGTCAAGTCAACAAATATCGAAACTTTGTGTACTAATTACAAAGTGCTGTGTATTAGTGAAACGTGGGGGCATCCAAATAAATTAGTAATTATTCCTAACTTCATAACCTATGAATGTCAAAGGCAACGCAAGAAAGCGGGTGTGTGTTAGTGTCTCTGTTAACTCATCCATTTGTTCCACTCAGTTCAAAAATTATGATCTCTTTAAACTTGTAAATCCTTTCAAAATTTTGACAGTTATTCTTCGTCCAAGTTACCTATCTAAACAGATTTCAGTAATAGCTATTGTGTGTGTTATATTCCACCTCAGCAGTCAAGTCATGTATATTTATCGCTTTACAAGTGTCTCATTCAGATAGTAGACAGAGTAAAAACAAAATATTGTAACCTGGTTTCTTGATTATTGGAGATTTTAATAGATGGCCACAAACCAATGTATTCTCACAACTAACAGGCTTCAAACAAATAATAGAATTTCCTACGTTCTTTCTATCAAATTCCCCAAACATAAGCACACTAGACTTAATTTTTTCAAATATTGCTGAATTTTATTTAACTCCGTGTCCGCTATCACCAATAGACTTAAACAATTAAGGTCATGTAGGTATCCAACTAATCCCTATAAAATACAAACATAAGAATATTAAAAGTAAATTTATATTTAGTCGTGATTTTAAATTCAAAAATAAAATCAAATTTGCAATTGATCTCAACGCAATTGATTGGGACACAGTTATAGAGGCTTCTGAATCACTAGCAAAAAAAGTAGATAGTTTCAATGAGCTTATTATGAAAGTGTTTAACAAATCTTTTCCACTCGTTAAAAAAAAGTTAGGCCCAATAAACCCAGTTGGGTAACTAATGATGTAATTAACTTATCGGAATCAGTTAAAAAATTAAAATACTGTAGCTCTAAGAAATACAAAGCTAAAACTCATCAATTAAAAAAGTTAATTTCTAAAACTGAAGAATCCTTTAGAATATCTATCAACGACAAAATCAGTAATAATGGTCCTAGTTATTGGTATAAAGTAGTCCAAGATATATGTGGTTCTAATCCTAAATCGTCATGTGTAGAAACTCTCTAGATCTCTTTTCTCACTAACAGTAATAATCAGACTGAAACAATTAATAAAATTAATGCACACTTTACTAACATTAATAGCTCTTATGAACCTATATTAACTTATTTTCTTGCACCAATTTTAGAGAAGTACTCGCCATTAAATGTTAATTTTTTTGACGTACTATATCAACTTGATAAACTTAATTCTAAAAAAACATAATGTGGCCCATCTATTACCTACATCCTTAATCAAGGAATTTGGTATCTTAATAGCCGAGGTGCTAACTTATTTGTTAAATTTTTCATTTATTAATTATACTGTACCTAGTAAGAGGAAAATAAGGTATATTACGCCGATCCCAAAAACCAAAAATCTAGAATCTCTTAATGATATTAGGCTAATAACCCAGACAGATATTTTTTCCAAAATTCAAGAAAATTTATTGTACACCAGACTCCTGAAGCAAGTGGAACCTAAAATTGACTTCATGCAGTTCGGGTCACTCAAGGGGGCATCGACTTTCTTCTGCTTAGCTAAAATAACAGACTTTGTACTCAAATCTTTAGACTTACCCAATCATTATGTTATAATAGTATTACTTGATTTAAGGAAGGCTTTCGGCTTGGTCGATCACAATACACTCGTCAAAATTTTTATTGATATGGAAATCAATCCACACGATATATTGTGGATAATCAGTTTTCTTAGTAATTGTTTACAATGTGTAAAAAACAAGGACCTTTTCTCTGACTGTTTGCCAATTAGTAACGGGACCCCCCAAGGTACCAAAATGGCCCCGTTACTCTTCATTATTTTAACGAATTCTCTCCTACTAAAAATCTCTAAATTCTGTGACAACTCTAATAATCATAGTAATGGGACATTTTTTGATGACTTAAGTTAAGTCATCAACAAATGTCCCATTACTATGATTAAGTCACTTAACACTAGCCGAAAAGTGAGGTACCACAGTGAACCTAAAATGCATTCTTTGTTGGACAATATTGGCCATTGGTCTAACGACCTCAAAATGCAAATTAATCCGGAAAAAAGTGCTGTACTAATAATTGATAAAAGTAAAGGGAAAATATTTAGCAATCTCGAACTAAAAATTAATAATGTCGTCATTCCTAATATTAAATCCAGTAAACTCTTAGGAGTAACAATAAACAATGCACTAAAGTGGAATAATCACATTGATAATGTGTTAAAAAAAGCTAGTAGTAAAATATTCATGCTAATTAAATTAAGGCAATTTGGCTTTTCACGTTATGAACTAATGAATGCTTATAAAACATATGTTAGATCGCAATTAGAATATTCAATCCCCGTTTGGGGGAATAGCCTTAACCAAAGTGAGTTGAAAAGAATTATCAGAATAGAAAAAAGATGTTTATCAATAATTACAAGAGTTCGTGTTACTAACACTAATTATAGTAAGATACTGCAAAGCTTTAATACGAAGTCCCTAGTAGATCGTATATCTATTTTAGGCCTAAAATTAGGTAAATCATTGTACAAATCGAATAGATTTAGACATATCCTCAATCCCTGTAATAAAACATATTTGTCAACTAGATCTAAAAACCATTTTCGAACTGTAGTCTGTAAACGTAGTCGCTATTTCAAATCCATTGTCCCTACCTTCATCAAGCAACTCAATTTACTTTCCTCTAATGTAATATGTAAAGTAGATAACCATTATAATAGTAAAAATTAACTTATTGAAGAATTAGTCAGTAAGACTCGTATCACTGTCCTGCTATCTCTGAATTCAATATTCTGTTATTTCTTTCCTTGTACTGAATAACTTTAAAGGGTGCTGTCTTCATGTATGCAATTAATTTGTTGGGCAATAAATCATTATTATTATACACAAGAGTACAATTTGAATAACACGCGGAGTTTTGCGGTGGGGTCACTCCGCCTTATTTTCCTTCTAAATTCACAGTGCGGCCACGTTGAATCAGTAATAATTTAAATGAACAATTAAACTCAAATTCGAGATAATTTTAACTTTAATTCAGTCCTATTTGTAATATAAATCGGCAGAGCAACGTACAGTATAACATTTAATGGAGTATTAACAATAAATCGAACCTAATTCAACGATTACTTAAGAGCACAAAAGAGACACATCCGCCGGCCAGACACACTACTAAAATTTAATCTAATGAAATGGTTTTGCTTGTCTGTCTGTCCGTCGTATTGTCGTTTGCTACTTTTTGAACCGATTAAATTAAAACAAGCTTTGAAATGCGAGGGAGAAAGCAGTAGTGTTTAAGCAACACCGCAGTTATTGTTTGCCTGCTATTAACAGTTGAATGGACCAACAATCAAAATCTCGATGTCCGCTTAATATAAAAGGCGAGGTTATATGTCATGCATATGCCCAGCTGAGTGCTGGTCAAGTTTTGCTTAAATAAATACGGGTGAAAAATTTTCACGAATTGAAATTGCGAGCTTAAGTGCTTTTATTTATGAACGTTCACAAGACAGCCTGGTTTAGTGGCTGTGGGCTTTGGACTGCAGTGTGAAATTGGAAAATCTTCATGCGCAGGTCTGGGCTCCAGGCTTTGAGTATCAGTTCAGCTTTTCAGCATCCCCTTTCCTCACTATTTTAGATTCCTTCCTACGACCCAGGCTCTAAACCCAATACATTCAAACCAGGATCAATACCTACCAATAAAATATAAACTATATTATAAATCATATTATAATCACATACCCTATCAAAAATTAACATTCTATAAACATTTTGTATAAGTATACTGTGTCCTACAGGGCAAGCATAATTGTATGCCAGTGATTTATTTGTCAAATAAATTCTTTCTTCTTCATTACTACATGTCACGGACATACGGTGGTAAACAGGATGTATATAAATAATAATATTAAATTAAATATGCTCCGCCCTTAAGTCTCCTGAAAGTTTTAAGTCCCTGTAATTGGCTCACAATTAATTGTGCACTGTGAATTAATCATGAAAGAAAAGGTTTACCGGATCGAATGCGATGTGTTGTAAAATTATTTAAAAATTTAGGTTTATTATAGGCTGGCACTAAATTTTCTGCAATAAACATAAGTAGACGAACATGACCTTTGTTTTGTTATTACAAAGACCTTAACAATTTACCTTTTCAATTTTTTAGGTAACTACGTTTTTGATCGTGAGGGTCGTTATGGGAAACGATTTTACTGTACACCTCACTATGGAATGGTTCGACTATATGGATGGAAGAAATATGATCTAGACGGAATAACAACTAAGGCAAAATTTGTGAGAGATGGAGTCAGTTTATTGACTTCGACAAATCTACAGGTTAGCACAGAAAAAAATTAGCAATTATGCATGTCTTTAAGGTTGTAGAAAATTTTTCTCCCAGGCAATTTCCTCCCGGACATTTTCCTCTCAAAGCATACTGAGCGCATTTTCCTCCCAGTATCAAAATCACTTCCGCCAAGGAAACGTGTGTAACCATCCATGTTTCGGCAAGTGCTACTTTCCAGAAAATGTGTGTATTCGAAGTCATTCCAAAAAATATGCACTCATAACTGATTATCTTAAGAACTGAAATGCATCTTATCCCCATTTTTATATAGTTTCTACTACTGTAGCATTTTATTGAATACGTATTTGTTCAGGAAATGCTACTAAACTTACGTCATACTTCAGCCTATAAATTTTTGCATATCTTTGTCCAAGCGACGGAAAATTGACGATTTACTTACGCAGAAATATAAGATATAAAATGTTACGCGTTTAATGTACATATGTATTTTAGACTTGTTTTTTTAAACTTCATTTCATTCACATACTGTGAGTTGTATCAATAGTGTAGTACTATTGCGTTTTAACCATCAAGTTATGCTAAGATACAATTTAGTAGTGTAAACCATGCTGGGATCTATTCAATTGACCAACCTTCACCCCCAGACCCTCAAAGGTCATGACCCCATGACCCCATGGCATCGTCCCACTAATCTAATGCCCAATGCACTCCCCAAAAGCCATCTAGGGGTCATTACCCGCAAACGTAACAGTATACCGCTACAATGACGCCGCGGTCATCGCCCCCTCACACGTCATTTTACGCCGCCATTGTCCCGCCTCCCGCCCATTAACCTCCCACAGTACCCCCACCGTGTACCGCCACTGTGACGCCAATGTCATTGCCCCCTCTCTTAACACGTAATTTGGACGCCGCCATTGAGGACTCTGTCATTTTTCTTGCAGCTTCAATACGGCTCCATGTAGTTATGCCATAGTCAGGAGGTCAACATGTGACTACGGTGTCCTGACGTAGAGTGGTGGAAATGACAGGAGGGTTGTCGGATATTTTCTCCTCGAGAAGTTTTTTTCCCGGAGACTTAAAAAAAATTCTAGAATTCCACATAATGACTTTAATTATTGATTTTTAGGGTTGTAAGCTCGTTGCACCCTGGATATAACCGGACTCTATTTATAGAGCTTATAAATTCAAAAAAGGTTCTAATGTACTTTTGATGCTATATAGGGAATTCTTTTTAGTAAAAATGCCCAAGGTATAAAATGTTATTGTATTTGAAAATCTAAACTAAAAAAAATTTACTATTCAAGTTTTTTATTGAACTACATTTAACAGAATAAATGTAATGCTCTTTGCTAGCAGTTTCAGTTTTGCTAGACTGGTGTGTGAATATAAACTGCATGTTTCTTAAACCGTTTTCTAAATTATAGTTGCGTGATGTTGGAATTTAAAAAAAAAATAAATAAAAATCAATGCGCTTCTACATGAACTATATATATTTTACAAAGTGAATTATGTAAAATAGGGTATATAATGCATAGTGCTGCAAATAAATGATGTTACAAAGTTGTTAAATTAATTATATAATCTGACATGATTTATTGAAGCGTTAAACACAAATAATTAAATTTAACTCCAAAAATTCAATCATCTTTAACTCTTTTAAAATATTCAACGTATGTTTCAAGTCAAGGTTTAGGAAAAGATAAATCCGGTCCTGGCCACTTTCCGTTCTTTTCCTCCATCATTTTTGTTGACTCGTTGTTCAGATACAGCACATAGTTACTGTATTACTTGTCGTACACTAGTCTAACTCGTACAGATTGCAAAACCAGATCAGGCTTTTCCTTAAACATACGCTTATCTTTGCTATCGATAATCTCCATCACCTCCTTCTTTTGGCGACCTGCGAAAAAAAGGAATCAACTCGCCTTTAGGGTCGGCGTTGTGTTGTTTGATCTGTCCAAGTATTTTTTGAATAAATTCAAGTAGCATTTCCCAATCTTATGAATAGACACCAACTTTAGTTGGTTTAGCGTTGTCGCAATTAGATTGAGCAAAATAATTAATTTTAAACTCAAATTCAGAGTCTTAATAAGCGCGAGCCATTTTTGCTTTGCTTATAGGATATGCAGAAAGGTCGCAGAACCATTTCCATGATAAAGGAGTCACGTCCGTTAAAGCTTCTATATGTTGCCGTTTTATTTCCGTCGATCTCCAGATGAAAAGAGTTTTTTTTCCAGGCTTAAATGCAGAGTTAAAGCTCCACTTTTTCTGGAAATGAAATAAAAACTAAGATTAACTCAAAAATTAAGATTTAATTTCAACCTGCTAGAAACAATCCCGCAACTTTATAAAATTAACTTACTATGGTGATTTTGAGATTCCATTTTGGGTTGGATGATTAAACTAGGCTGATGTTTAAATATGATGGTAGATTGAAAATTGTGTCTCTTTTATACTTCTCTAAAAACCAAAAATTAAATGAAGGTCTTGCTAGATCAGGATGAATCCACCAAGATTAAATCAAAAACGTTCAAAGTAACTGTCGTTGTTAAATATGATGTCAGTCACGACGCCCCTTCTGCCATAACATAACCCATATCTTGTTGCAATATTCTTTTGAACCGGAGCTCCTGTAGCAACTAAAATTTGTACATCCCTATTAAAAAACTCAATTGGAAATTTAAAGTTTTGATACATCATTTTTTCGTTGTGCGCATTTACTTCAGCATTGGTCTAAAATACTTAAATATGATTTTCAAAATTATTTAGCTTATTATGTAATAACAATTTGCCATGTCGTTTTCTGATGTAATTAATATCACTTTGATTAATCTTGTTGTACCTCAATCTTAAGAGGAATTCCTTGAATTTCATTTGCTAAATATCATTGCCTTCCTGACAATATATATGTTTTAACGTAAAGTACTGATCAAACGATCGGTAAACGTCTAAGCTTCTTTAATTGTCTTGAGTAAGCGCAACAGGTTTAAACAGACTGTAGTCTAATATTGGCTTTCAAAATTACAGGCTACTAAAATTGTCTTCCAGCAATGGAAGGCAGGCTGGCTGAGTGGCTCCGTTTCTGACCGGCAATCAGATTAATCGGGTTCGATTCCTGGTAGTCTTCCTTTATTTTTAGTAGTCTTTTTTTAAAAGTAAAATAGGTGAGAAAATCCTATACAGCGTGAAATCATAAGTTGTGACTCGCTAACAGTAGACAAAGCAAACCCTTGGCTTGTACTACATAGTATTCGTATTATATTCGCTTTCAAAATTGACGAGACATTTACTCTTTACTCATTCCTCATCTAATATTGGTGGCAACTGCCTAGAATCTCCGACAAGAATTAAGTAAATATTTGGAAATAAAAATTTTCTCTTTATTGGCTTTGATTTTCGAGTAAATCGGTCTCGAAATTCAAAAACTCTTAAACCGAACACTCCAAATTCTTCAATTACTAAAAATTCGATTTTTTTGTACTTGGTTATTTTAGATTTGGATTCAAGTCTGTTGTTTATAGTAAAGAAGTTTGTACTAGGAATAAACTGATACAACAAATGAATGGGCTGACCACCTAAATTTTGTTGCATCACTGCACAAGAGTAGGACAGCAAAAGGGTAATGCGGACGGGGGGGTTAATTTAAAATTGATTTATCAGTATTCAAAGAAAAGTCAAGAAGCAACCAAGGCACCACGGTATCTTACATTTTTATCCCGACGGAAAAGGTTTTAGAATTTGAAAGTTAAATAAAATTCATACAAAATGATTCAATTTAGTTGATATTTGCGAAATTTGCTATTAAGAAAGATTAATTCTCCGTACCAGTTTTTATCTGGTGTAGAGGTGCTAGCGGACAATGTGCTGATGCCAAGTAGAAAATGTTTTGATAATAAGCTATCTAATACAAAACTTTCTGATAATGATTGGAATTCTGTTTTAGAAACCTGTAAAAGATTTAATATTACGAATTTGTAAAGTTATTGGCGTCTTTACAATATGTTAGATGTCGTTTTTTTACTGGTTGTATGGGAGAATTTTAGAATGGAGGGACTTGAAACCTACAAACTTGACCCTACTCTTTGCCCTACAATTTCATTGTAGATTTGGCGTCTACTGGCGTTCTTGTTGATTATATTAGGGATGATCGTATTTTAAAATGGTACAATACGGTATCAGAGGAGGCATTACATATGGAGCTGCAAAATTAGTTACTGCTAAAAACAAACGCATGTGAAATTATAATCCAGATGGAAAACGAACTTAAATTGCCAACTTTGACCTTAATGCACTTTATCCTGATTCTTTATGCAAAAAATACCCTCCAACAGATTTTAAATATATTAAGTGCAAAGATGTAGTTCATATTGACTTGTCAAATCCTGTATTAGAATCTAATACAAGTAAATTCTCAAAGTCGATCCTAATTATCTCAATTCCATTCACGACTTTCAAGAAGTACTCTTAGCGGCTGAAGAAATTACAATAACGTACGATGAACTATCTCATAAGCAACGTCAGCAAATGCAAGATTTCCCCAAGTTTATTAAGGGTTCTTAAACAAACCACGGTTGTTCTTAACCTACCATGATAAAAAGATTATGTAGTGCATTACTCAACTTTGCAGTAATATTTTTCACGGAATGGTACTTGCTAAAAGTTCATTCTGCAATTAAATTTGCTGAAAGTAAGTTATTTAAATCCTATATTTTAGCAAATCTAAAACTTTGTAGAACTCTTCAAGTAAAACCTTTTTTAAACTTTAAAATAATCTAATATATAGCAAAACGTTGCAAAGTTCATTTGGACGAATTGTCGTTAAATTTTCAAGCTCCCGCGTTGAAACCAATAAATTAATTTATGTTCCTTTATTTAAGGATTTTAAGAAATTAAGTCCTACGTTAACAATACCCTATTTAAAACCTAGAAATGTTGAATTAGATTGTTTAATGATAGCAGGATTACCTTAATTAGAAATCAGTAAGACAAAATATTACACAAGATTTTACAAGGGATTAAAACGCATGTTTGGAGATAAACCTACCTCTGTGTATGTTGATACTGACAGTGCTATTGTATTTTACTATGACTCAGAGAATGATTTTCTTCAACAACTTGTTAAAAATTATGAGATATTTGACTTTAGTAAAATACCTGCTAGTCATAAAGTTTTTGTTAAATATTCAAGTGTTCCAAACCTGCAAACGCGATCGGCTGGCTATCGTGGTTTGTAGAAAATTGAAAGTATAGATATAGCAGAAGCTGTTATTTTTAAAGCCTAACAATATTTTTTTAAACACTATGATGATACTTGGGATATAAAAAGCAAGGGTACCCCTAGACCACCTTTATTTACAATAAACCGCACCGCAATTTACTCATCAAAGGATGAAGGACGTGGTATTGCAGAATAAAGTAGTGAGTAAGAATAGTAAGTATATACAATCCTTTGATCACCAATTGTATTTAATTGATGTAAACCAAATTGCATTTCATGCACTTGATGCAAACCGAGTATATGTAGATGGTGATGATATCAACTTCAGTCTTCCAATTGGACATTACAAAGTAAAAGTGTAATGATGATAACCATATTGTAAATATTGTAAAACTGTTTTGGAATATATCATCAAAGCATCATTAGCAAATGTTATCAATTTGAATGTATGCTAAATTTTTGAATTCGATTAAAATAATTAAATAACTTGATGATATATGACTAATTAACTATATTATTACCGTACACGCACATGAGTATTGAACAAGATATGGTGTTCTGCATGTATAAATATTATTAAGTAGGTGTTAATAAACTTAAAAGCATATGTGCTGCATATATGTAATACATAATTAATCATAATAGCGATTGACACGTGGGAGTGACTGACACTTTGATGACCCTGTGACGTGTACGGGTTAATGAGCGAGGGCGGGTACGGGGCAGCGGCGGCGTCTAATCACGTGTTAGAAGAGGGAGCGATGACAGTAACGTCACAGTGGCGGTACACTTTGAGGGTACTTCACCCGGCTTCGTGGCTTAGGGGAGCTTGCTCTGTCCTAAATAATCGTCGGCTAATTCTTTTTTGAATGCGCCGGGGGAACCGCAGCCGGTAGTCAGTGTAGACCCTCTCGCATGAGAATGGTACAGTGGTAATACTTGGCTTGGGAAGGGGAGTTTGAGAGTTGTATGAATGTTCAAGGTTAATGAGTTTGCTTTCGTTTATCTGTATCAGTTTATTACTGATGGAGACAGAGGCGATAGCAATAATAGACGACATGAGTCAGCTCAATGCCGAGCGTGAGCATGAACATAATAAGACAACTCAATATATCTTTCCAATCCATTCTGTAAGTAGCTGCTGTTACTTTCCCTCGTGGAGGATTGGAGGGCTAACTGGCGGGGTGTGCAAGCAGGCGTAAGTATTTCATTTAGTCAGAGCGTGATGAACTCTGCGTATTTGATCGATACCCAACCGCTCCTCCTCGCCCAAGAGCAATCTTGGGCGGAAAGTTGAAATAGCTCCTGAATAAGGATACTAAATAAATTATCGCAAAGTGGTCTGCAGCTAGTAGCGACTTATCGAAATACTACAAGTGTAGGTAATTAATTTAAAGTAAAATACGATGCGAAGCCCAATGCTATTTAGTATAATACTACTTCGCGGGAACTTCAAATCAAACAGTAAAGTTGAGTGGGATATAACCTCTAAACTCATACATACATACATACTTTGAGGGTACGGTGGGAGTTAATGAGCAGGTATAGTGGCGGTACACATTGACGGTACAGTGACGGGTTAATGAGCGGGGGTCGGGACAATAGCGGCTTAAAATAACGTGTGAGGAGGCGATGACCTCGGCGTCATTATACGCGTATACTGTTACGTTTCCGAAGGATGACTTCTAAATGGCCGTGGGGGAGTTCATTGGGCATTAGGTTAGTGGGAAGATGTCATAGGGTCATGACCTTTGAGGGTCTGGGGGTCAAGGTAGGTCAATTTAATAGGTCTGAGCATGGTTTACACTACTTAATTGCTATATGTTGGAACTTTGCCTCTTGAACATCTCATAGCCTATTGATAAGTATTTATTTGCGTACAAACTCTTTATTGTGTTTAATAAATTACACAGATTAACCTGGAGGCCATCTAAGTATGGGTTTACTGATTAAACGCCTGCAAATTACTCATGACGTAATCAATATTTGCAACCTTTTAATGAATTGCATATTTCTCATCACCGATAATAACATGATAAGCTTTGCCTATATCCTATACCTCTGTTTTATGTTCTTTAACATACTTTTTTTTTCCTTAGCGGTTTTATTGCCGTATATCTTCGTTTGTCCCTACATTCACTACAGGGGTTTTGGGGTTCTTTCCCTCGCGATCAAATTCTGACGAACAAGTCACATGCTTACGGATCCTTCTCGATTCTGCTGCTTCAAAGAAGTTTCCTAGAGGCCGTCGATTATTCTTCTCTCAAATCCTCGCCTAAGTGTCGACGTCCGCGCTTGACGTCCGAAACGGGTAATCCGGAAACAAAAACGGGTAACTGAAAAGAAGTTGATATGAAAGAAACTGGACGCACATTAAATTCATTTTCCTACGTTCAACTTTTATTAACGAAAATAAGTTTTGGTCCATCCAAAATAGCAAAGGATCAATACAACGGCATACATTGAAAGGAAAACGAAACGATGAGGTCCTATAACCATAATTTGCCTCTATACAAAAAAAATATATGACACGAAATGATTATGTATCTAAGTCTATTTTCTCAAAGATCTATCTTCACGGTAATATACCGTAAGTCATACGATTAATACTGAACAATGTTTGTCAAACATTTTTTAAACTGTCACAAACGCGAGAAAAAACTGCCCTATTGTTTTTGGAATGGATGTCAAAACTAATTAAAAAGATACAATGATAACCAATGAATTTTAGCATTAGCGTACATAGGTATTTACAGAAACTGCTGGTGAAACTTTGTTTTTTCAGATTAGTCTGCAGCTTAAGTACAAGAACAAGTGAATCTTATTGTATTGTTACCAGCTTTAACTACCTAAGTTGAGTGGCGGGGGAATGAGGATAGGATTAAGCGGGATGGCCCACAAACGACGTCAAAAAAATATTACTCGTTTATTGGGATCGTCCGTAAATGACGTCACAAAAAATATGAATCGTTTATTGTGATTAACCGTAAATGACTTCGGAAAAAATATAACCAGGCATTGGGATCGTCCGTAAATGACGTCACAAAAAATATGACTTGTTTATTAAGATTAACTGTCAATGACGTTACAGAAAATATTATCGTTTATTGTAATCGTCCTTAAATGATGTCAAAAAAATATTACCGTTTAATGAGATCGTCCATAAATGACTTCACAAAATTATCACTTGTGTATTGGGATCGTCCGTAGATAGCGTTTTAAAAAATATTACTTGTTTATAAGGATCGTCCGTAAATGACGTCACAAAAAATATAACTCGTGTATTGGGATCGTCTGTAAATGGCGTCACAATAATATGACTTTTTTATTCAGATCAACTGTAAATGACTACACAAAACATATTACCGTTTATTGAAATTGTCAGTAAATGAGGTCGAGAAATATCACTTGTTTATTAGGATCGACCGAAAATGGCGTCACAAAAAATATCACGCTTTTATTGGGATCGCCCGTAGATGACGTCAAAAGATATTACTAGTTTGTTAGGATCGACCGAAAATGACGTCTCAAAATATATTACTCGTTTATAGATTTGTTTATTGAGGTGCTCCGTAAATGACTTCACTCAAAGTATGTATCAGGTAAACGTATTTCTTTTAGCCATCAATACTTAACTCAACCTTTTGGCCAGGCATGCCCGAATTTTCACAATCCTAGCGTTACCACTTTTACCTGGTCTACCAGATGCACCAAATCTCGTTCGTTACCCACTCTTGCTTTTCTTACTAAGCCCACTCGCACTAACACTAGGTGTACCCAGCTAACTAAACCTTGCACCAACCTCTCTTATACTGGCGCAATTCTCAACAAGATCTTTCAAGTCGCTTCTACACTCCCAAATTGTACCAGCAAAGTTTGTACCTATCACAATTGTACCAGCGTATCAACTCAAACCTGTGTTGTTATACAACCCTTTTGTACAGCACTACTTAAATTATGTCTATTTTCACTAGCAATTTCTTTCTTAGCCCGCTTTTACTGACACAAACTGCTAGGACTTTATGTTAGCTTTATTACATAAACAAAGTTTTCATATAAATAAAACAATTTGCTGTAAGCTCAGCATCTACTTTGGGCCCACGGTGGACAAATCTGGCGCGAAGCGCAGGACTTTTTCAATTTTTTTCTCATCTCAAAGCGCTAAAATACCTTCAAATTTCGTTATTCTGTCCTTTTCTTGCTGTAAATTATTTTTGAGATTTCTCAAAATGCTTTGTTACCTTTTTTACGCAAGTTATTTAAAGCATGCAAAGTTGTTTAAGTAGACCTCTGGTATAAGTAGCATTGTTTTTGCATTTTATACATGTCCCATACCTGCTTTTGTTATACTTCTACCTTGCTCTTTTGCGCTAACCCATCTCTTTGTTTAAATTATATTGCCTTGGTCTCCTTGATCAGGACATCTAGTGATTTTGCCATGGTCGTTGTGCTTTTTCCTGCTTGCTGGCTTGTTTAGAATAAATGTTCTATTCTTCTGTGCATTCTAGACTTCGCTTTCTTAGAACATTTTTGCTACTACTTGCTTTGTTGAATGTGTTACATACAATATATCAATATTGTGTCCTACAGGTCGGCAATGTCAGAGAAGTTTCCTAACATCTTTTTCACTTGTTGATCTGTTTTCTTAGTCCTTCAATTGCAGCTTCTTCTAATCCCATTGACTGTTCATCTTTTGGTATTCATCCGCGTAGTCCTCAGTTAGCCAAACAGCACCCATGGATACGCACGCATACCGCTTTATATATATAGTGGGTCTAGTAGTAAATCAGTGTCACAATTATAAAATCACAAAACAATCTTAATTTACATCTTTCACTTTGCATGTTGCAGTTTAACAGCTTAAGATTTTGATTCTTCACATAAAGTTCGTAAGTGACAAGTGAAAAAACATGTCAAGTCTTTATTGTTTGTTGCTGTATGATTGTAGTGGCTAACTGTGATTGTGTCCAGCAGTTTTACTAGTTGTGTGGTTGTGAATGTGGTTTCACAATGACAATTTAAATATCTATTACAATTTGTTAATAAAACACAACAAAAGATAACCTACTTTCGTATTTACATGAAAGACTTGTATATTTACTGGCTATGGAGTAGTTGATAGTAATACACTTAACGCAAACGGTATTTTTACTGTAGTGTGAAATTTAACATAGGCAACAGGTGAAATTTATCCCTATTCTCTGAATGGTGGAGTGCCCCAAGGTAGTGTATTCGGTCATATTCTTTTTATATTGTACTTTGATGACATTACAGAAGTATTAAAAGACTCAGCTCTTTGTGCTGATGATATAGAATCTGTGAGTACTGCTAATACGTCTTGTCTAAATCCATTAATAATGGATTTAGAAAATACACTTGAAAGTTAACAATTGGTGTAATACAAATGACATGGAAGTTAATTTTATCAAAACTAAATTTATGGAATTTTCAAAGTTTAAGTCAAGACAACGCTGTGAGTTTAATACCATTATTATTATTATTATTATTATATGACAGGGGTTCGGTCCCAAAGTGACCAACGCCGCCGAGGCCTTTATAATTATGGCCTATTGCAGACTCCCCCTCCAAAAATAGCAGAAAAAACCAGATCAAATCGCAAGCCTGCCAGTAGAGCGCGAAAACGCCACTAACTGAGCCACCGACGCCTGACCCAACAAATCCAATGATATAAGACACCCCCCAAGATAGAGGTTTCTCACAAGTACAAACGCAGGGCACACAGTCAAATAGTGAATTGGTGTATCATCCTCCCCCTCACAGTGCACGCACGTAGTGGAGTCCAACACTCCAATCCTCCGACCGTAAGCTCCCCAAGCCCCATGTCCCGTCACTAGCCCAACCAACCATCTTAATTGATCTCTGGGATAAAGCACCAACGACGCATTGCCGTAAAATGGTGCCGATATCCAGAGCTTGGCCTGTCTACAGTTGCGTAGTCCAGTCCATTGTCTTTCATGCTCACGTCTAGCCCACTGCGCAATTGCGCAGTATACAGCGGAGAGTGGGACTGGAACGATTGGTCTTGGACCAAACTGCCTAACGCAGCTCCCATCATGCGAAGCTTCGCCAGCCTATCCGCCTCCTCATTACCCCTGAAACCCGAGTGCGCGGGGATCCATACTAACACAACCTCACAACCCCTCTCAGCGAGTATTTTGAGGTTAGTGTGACAGTCCCACACGACACTCAAGACAGTGTAAGGCTTTGACAGTGCTCGCAAAGAACTCTGACTATCAGCCACAGCCACCGCCTTTAGACAGATGTCCAGAGGTATGAGGCCGATAAGACACTCCATCGCCGCCCTAGGCGTCGATCGAAGCCCACTTGTAATCATAAGGCACGCTTGATGCTGTACCCTACCCAACAGACTAACATACGAGCTTTTCTCCAGTGCAGGAGCCCAAGCCACAACCCCATACTCCATTACTGGACGGACAAGGGCAGTATAAGCCCATCTCGCCAGATAGACCTTATTTCCTTCCAACCATGCGTTTGCATCTAGCCAAGGTAACCTGCGACTTGCTCTCCACTGACTTGCAGTGTGGCATCCAGGTCAAGTGCTTGTCCAGTACAACGCCTAAGTACCTAACTGTTCTCCGGATCTCCAGGCTCACTTCAATAAACCTCACAGAATGGGGAGAGAGCCTGGTGTTCCTAGTAAACAGAATCAACTCAGTCTTTTCAGCATTTAGGTTCAGTCCCACCTCCACACACCAGTCACTGATAATATCTAGACCATCAGTAACCAGATGTGTGAGTGTGCGGAGCACCTTGCGGCTTTGAAGCACCCCAGTGTCATCGGCATACCCTTGTGACAGAGTAGACGACGCCCTTTGCTTATGCCTAGTCAAAAGACCATCCATAACCAAGTTCCACAGGAGGGGTGAAATTACCCCACCTTGCGGACACCCTCTAACCACCGTCCGTTTTCTAGAACAACCACTAATCTCAGACACCACCCGTCTATGTCTAAGACTAAAGTTGATCCACCTTTTCAGCAAAGAGCAAATACCAAACCTATCCAATCCTGAAGTTATAGCACTGAATAGTACATTGCTAAAGGCCCCTTCAATGTCGGCAAAGGCACCCAGAACCATCAGTCCCGACTCAAGGGCTCTCTCCACATACGCTACTATTCTATGAATAGCCGCATCCGTTGAAAGACCCCTCAAGTACGCAAACTAATGATTAGCCCTAAGCCTGCTCTCCAACTCAGGTGTCCTGATGTGCCCGTCTACCAGTTTTTCTAGGACCTTCAACAAAACAGGCGCTAGTTGTATGGGTCTCCATGAGGAGGCCTTACAGTAGTCCCCCCTACCAGGCTTAGGTAGAAATACTACCCTAGCCACCCTCCAGCACAGCGGTACAAAACCCAATGCCAGGCAAGCCTGATAAAGAGCAACCAACCGTCCCAAAATCACCGGTAAACTCCTCTGCAATAGCACAGGTTAAATACCATCAGCCCCCGCAGACTTGTATGGACTAAAACTCCAAACAGCATTCTGCACCTTCCTCTCAGTGACGATCCCTGAGCAGCCATGCAATTCCAGGGAGCCCATACCATGCTCCATGATATGACGTTTCTCACTATCTAGCCCAGGAAAGTGATGCCAAAGAAGGACATCCAGAGTCTCATTCATTGACGTCGTAGACTAATTCGTCACATCATCATGAATTGACCCCGGTGTCCTAGTCACATTGCCCTCCAGACTCCGAAGACACTTAACAGCATCCCCATACTTACTTACACTGCCACAGAAGTCGGTCCATGACCTTCGTTTTGCACATCGAACAGCAGACAAATAAACATTGCGAGCTTGCTTATACTCCCTCCAAATAACAGGGTCACGTTTGTGACGACCCACTCTCTTAAAGAGGGCGGTTACACCCACTTGAAGAGCTGTGAGCTCATTTGTCCACCAAGACGTAACCCTGTCTCTTTGTTTATATGTCCTTAGCGGACATACCTCATCAAGAGAGACCATCATGGCCTTTCCGATTGCAGCCGCCTCAACATCAACGTCATTGACGCTGTGCAGCTGCCCATCAGGCACCATGTGAACTTTTTCCCTCAGACAGACAAAGTATTTGCTCCAATCCACTTTTCTAATATTTCTACTACGAACAGCTACTGGCAAGCCAGCTGAAACACGGAAACAAATGTACCTGTGATCAAAACCTGATTCATCATCTGACACAACCCATCCATCAACCTATGCTTCAGCTAGCCTATTAGCCAGTGTGATGTCAATCACCTCACTCCTGTTTGCTACTACAAACGTAGGAGCACTACCTTGATTTACTACCGAAAGATCAGTGG
The DNA here is from genome assembly GCA_949802685.1 of Dicyrtomina minuta. NCBI lineage: Eukaryota > Metazoa > Arthropoda > Collembola > Symphypleona > Dicyrtomidae > Dicyrtomina > Dicyrtomina minuta. The sequence goes on from OX461809.1 coordinate 50,000,795, forward strand.
ACATAATGTAATCAAACAGTACCTCGCCTCTGCCTCTGTTTAATACCATAGAATACAAGAGTCATATTGTACAAAAGGTTGACAATTTTAAATATCTTGGTGTTTACTTTAATAATTATCTTAAGTTTGATATCCATTGTAATCATGTAATTAAGAATGTTTTATTTAAATGTGCTTAACTTGTAAAATATAAACGTTTCGTACCAAAAAATCTGTTACGTATTGTATTTAAATCCTTAATATTCTCTGCAATTGATTTTGGTTTTCCTATTTGGGGAGCTGTTTCTGACAGGCTTCTACAAAAATGCCGAAGAACTATCCATCATTTCTTAAAATGTATTTATGTTAAAGGTTACAATTTTTATATGAATGCTAAACATGTTCTATCTTTACCTAACAATGCACGCAACAGAAATAAAAAGTTGGATATGTATAAGCTCTATGAATCTTTCTCTATACTTACTGTATTTGAAAGACTAACATACAACACGACCTCAATGACTCGTATACTACTAAACAAATCATTTCAATTATCTTGTCTGCTTGAAATCAAAAGGAAAGACAGTGAACGTTCTTCCCGACATAAGCATTTCCTGAAAATTAATAAAAGCTCCTCTTTCGATCACAACTCTTATCAGTATCGTGCAGCTAAGGTTTCGAATTCTATACCGTTTTCTATACATGCTGTTTAAAACTTTAAGGACTTTCAGTTTGACCTAAACAAATGGATAAATAATCAAAGATATTTGTAACACTTCAGTTTAACTAATTCCAAATGACATGTATTATTATTATTTTAATTTGTTACTATTTTTAGATAATAGTATATTTATGTAGGTCTGTATGTGGAAATCAGTGCTTGTTACTGACATATTGGACAATAAAGCCGTTACATTATATTACATTACTAAACCTAAAATTTGGCCAACTAAAAATCTTTTTAAGAGGGAAAACAACTAACATCAACAATATGAACAAAATCTGGAAACAAGCAGGAAATTTAGACTGCAACCTGTTCGGGTGGGAAGGGAAACATACCACAAAATGCTCGACTGCCCCCATTATACACCACCTAGGACCACCTTTTTAAAGAACTAACCAGGAAAGAAGCTACTAGAAACAGCCTTACCCGGGAAATATTTAGCTGCCATCTTGACGCAAAAGGATTTGAACAACTTAAATTTCTGAAATGAGGTCCTTAGGATTAGAAACTGCTACTACAAAAAAATTTACTAAAAAAGTATGAACTGCCCCCTCCCCCCACCAACCTTTACATCGACCACCTATCTAATGACAGAATACTCTTTCTCCTAAATACCAACAAAGTACGATTATTGTCATAGTTTATGTACTTTTACCAATCACTTATTTATTACCGCCAATCACCACATTACTATTCACATAACCCTTTGTAATGAATACATACAATGTTAGTTTAATATTTGCATTTTCCAATGGATCTATTGTTTTATGTATATAAGCACCAAAAGACCAAGAATAGATCAACACCCAATGATACTAATATTTGTATATTTTATTAAACCAAGAAATAATTTATGCTGCACAATCAATCTTAATAATGAATTTTGTATTGGTTTAAGGCCAAATCAACTCAATGAACAAATTATTATAGTTATTATTAGATCTCTTACGGCTGACAGTTCAGCAGATGTAGTTGTTACTTGACTCATAGGAATGACAATGCGTTGCAATGCGTCAAGTACACCAGTTCATCAAAGAATTCTGATTGATCACTATCGAAATTATACAATCTAAAACAGATGTTTTTACTGTTTACATTCAACATTAGTTAAGCTTCAAGATCCAAACAGGCAAGACATTATTTACATTCCCAACTCTCAGCACGCAGAATAGCATTTAGCAGTGAACTCGACGGGGAGAAGTTAAGGTTGATACGATGCACGCCTAAGCAACATCAAGTTCCCACTTCACTCCACAAGGTAGCGGATGGAATTGCGGACGACAGCTAGCGACTACGCATAAAACTTTCAGCTACCAACGGCCAAACAAACAAAAAACACCACAGTCGAGCTACCTGACGATTAAGTACCAGACAGCCAAAAACCCAAAACATAACAACCAAAAACCTTGAAGCTGGCAGCTTAGCAGCTACAATAACGTAAATTCTAAACAAAATTGTAGACAGGAATCAATACAGCAAAAGAAAGTAAAAAGCGCAAGATTTTTGAAAAAACCAACCACGAATCAAAGAAAGACAAATTACAATACCCCATGGTAGACGACTTGCAAGATATTGACTAAGTGAAAAGACATTTCAGTCAAGACCCTTACGACGACATGGCAAAGATATTGTAGGCTATTAGGCAGTGCATCTTTAGCATCACACACTACTGTGAAAAATAGCAACTATAGAAAATATCATCCGAAAGCGACCCAATACCATCAAAGCGAGTCTTACAAATACAGTAGCACAGCTATTTGCACAAATAGAAATACTATTGTTGACTGTTTATATATCTGCAGTCCACACTGCTATATAGATATGTATTATAGAGAGATACACGCACACACGATTAATATCCCTACATCATGAAGATGCAAGGCAAGGGAGACAATTAGAGAGAGAATGAAGATGTGGAAGGATGACAAGGAAGTGTCCTCGAATAGTATAGAGAGACAAATGAGGAAGGTAAAAGACAGAAAGAGAGCACGAATGAAGGGCGCGCAATAAAATAAAGGTGCGCGCACGTGTTCTCTTGGGACGGCAATGAGGCCAAGTCTCAGCCCATTTTATGTCTCACTCACAACTTTTTACTTAAAATTCTTTAAGATTCCATTAACTTATGACACTCAACATTTCATTGATGAGTTATAGGTTGAGTGGGATGGGACGAGGGTGGATCTGTCATTCACAACTACCAGTGTAGTATAGGCAAAGGCACACACTACTATACAATAGTATAGAGTGTGGGCCCTGAAAGGAGCATTTCCCTCAAACATTCCTTCTTAGAAAAACATTAAATGATTGACATTTAGGACTCCCCCCTAAATATTGTCAGTCATTCTACCAGGAATTGAACTATAGTAAGGATACTTGGTGGAATGCCAGGTGTTACTACTGTCACTCACTGTGTTTTCGTAAACACAAGTGATTGACAGCTCAATGGACCTAACGGTAAACTAGGGATTTCCTAACATTTTCTGACGCAATAACAGCCTTTTCTGACGCAATCGGACCAGGACCTAGGAGTATATAAGGAGGACTCTCACCATTAAGTCTTTAGTCGAGCTAAGTTGTCCACTGGAGCAACAACTATATAGTAAGCATTAGAAGTCTAATCCCTCACTATACACTATACACTTTTAAACTCTAAAGTTTATCTCACTTAAATCGCCTGGTTTGTCGATACGTCTCCTAACCATAAACTTTTAAACTCTAAAGTTTTTCACTCTCTAGTTTGTCGAGTCGTCTTCAAACTAAAAACTTTCCTATACTGTAAGCGTCAGACGGTCCTCAAATAGTTTGGACTGATTGCTTACCCTAACACTCTTTAGACGCTTAGACGTCGCCACTGAGAGATATTGTGACGAATATCTGCAAACTACTGAAATTGCTCTAGGGAGAAATATGACGATAGCGAAGACTCAACGCATCAACTAGCCGACTCACGACAATCAGCTTCAGACGAATTACTATTTGTACGGGACTGAAATTGTCTTGCCCAAATGTGGAAGACCGAAGTAGCCAGTAAAGGTACGATCATTCCTTATAAAATCTGTAGTTAGGACGACAACCGATTAAAGGTTAATCGTTAGTTTAAGGTACATTTAGTGCAAACGGATGTTATTCACTAATGTACTAGGGTGTAATTGATAATGAAAACTCTAATACATAAGTAAACGGATTATGTAATTAGACTAATTATCAAATATAGCACATAATACAGGTATTGATTAATTAACAAGTGAATTAATGATAAACGTGTATGTATTTAATGATGTGAAATAATATTGAATTGATAAATTATTAAATGAATAAAGAGATCTGGTTTGTAAGACCAGCTAAACTGTATAAACTTGTGTGAATAAAGAGTTATTCCCTATCATACGTGGCAATTTACTTGCATACCGGAATCAAATATAGGAATATATTTGAGGAAGGCAACACTATAAATATAAAAACATAAAGCCTAAGGCCCGAATCGTGGCGTTTGAGCAGAAATGTGATAACCTTTCCAATAACAAGGAACTAGAACAGACTCTTTTAAATAGATATTAACGCCAGAAAACTAAACCTATATTCAATGGGTTAGAAGCCGAGTAACATAAAACCCATTACTAACCAATAATTAGCAATAAATAACTCACTTGAGCTCAAAACCCAGAATTTTGACAGCGTTAGAAGACTAACGAATAAAATGTGTACTCCGTTGGAAAAAATTTGCGTAACTATACTGTCTCTCAAGGACCGTAACACTGTGCTAGATGCAACAAAGAAGCTAGAAGAAGCAACTGACGATACAAACTACATCAACACTAACCTTTTTGCAGCTATCACAAAGGCAAGGTTTAAAGAGCGTCATACTAAGAAAGTGCTACAAACACAAGACAGAAACGGAAGAAGTAGCAGAATGACCATCGGATAGGAAATCGGCAAGCCCATACACATAATGCCAACTCCATATACTCTTTCAGTACATAAAATAATGAAACGTAAAAAGACTCACTAGATGTAAATATGACAAGACTAATATTATTAAGACGTAAAAATATTCTGTTATTCAAAACCATGATTATTGTAATAAATGACGGCTTAAAAAAGCTTTTTCATAACTACACCATTACCATGACCTCTAAAGTAGGAGATTGTGACCAAAGAAGCGAAGGGCCCGCAAGCATACAAATCAACTTAGCTACACTCAAAGTTTTGTATCAAGATCAATATAGAACATTGGTAGAATACGTATGTTAAAGAAAACCTACACTTTGCTTTCCCTATATTCCACCGGCACCTCAATATGACGACAAAATTGACAATTTGTAAATATATACTCCTAAACTCAATAGTAAAGGATGCATTTTTATCGAGGAGTTCAATAGCAAAACTATCAAGTTTGAGAACTATACAGGGTGCACGCTAAATTTAAATCAAACTAAAAATTCGACACCCAATTACCAAAAACAGAACAACAATTTTTAGAGCTAATTAAGGCGCACAACATGATAATACTTAACAAAAGAAACTTCTTTAAACAGAAAGGTAACTCTACGTACATCAAGCATAACAGAAGCAGCCTAATCGACTTAATGACTTAATTGTAACGACCGGATGATAGACCGTAATAAAGACTTTCTGTTATTCAAAAGTATAAAATCAGACCACCTCCTCATGCTAGCTAAAATCGCACATAGCAGTAAAAAATCGGCAAATATTCCTGCTGTGACGGATGACAGAATACAATTAAATAAGGAAAATACTGCGGACTTCCAATTGCTTTTGAAAGCTATCAGCTGGGAATTTAACTTTGACAGCTTCGATTTTAACACCCTCAGAGATCTAATTTACTAAGCAGCAAGTTAAACTATAATGCGCACAAAGACTTATGCTGACTTAAGAAAAAATCATGGCTATAAATTGTTTGATAAGGACTGCAGCACTGCAAACCAAAATGCCCTTTCCCTCTTACACACGTTTAGAAATTATCAAGTCCAGAATCGAACAGCATTCAAATGTCTAGATAATCTGTTTTAAGCTAAGAGACACTATAGAAAACTGCCAAGACAAAAAGAAAGCCATTTTTGACCTAGTTCAAAACTAAGTCCATCGCAGCAGACTCAGCAGGCTACAAGAACGCAGTACATTAGGAAACAAAAAGTATATTGATAAATGGAACAACATCACTAAATCCTAATGGAACACCCAGTTTTGTACTGTCTGTAAAACTACGAAACCTGATTTTTATAAAGTTTTAACCGAAAGCAGCATAGCATTACCATGTGATCCTGCCTTACTGGACGCAAAGATTTCCTAAGCGGAACTCCCCAAAGCAACAAACAAACTTGCTTATAATAAATCTCAAGGAGCTGATTGCATTTAAAATGAAGTATGGAAACGTTTGGACAAAACATCTTTTGACCACCTACTTAATCTACTGAAGAATGCAAAAGCTAAACAAATCCCAAGCTGTTGGGCCAAAATTATAACTGCACCAATCTTCAAAAAAGAAGACTTCAAACAACTACACTAGGCCGAAAGCTCTGATAAACACAATCACTAAACTGTATACTTTGCGTCATGTCAAACATGGCTTAAACGAAGCTAAAGAACACTTCTTAAGTAAAGCTTAAGCAGCACAAATCAAGTTGTTTGATATTTTTTATCGACCAAACCCACAAGACATCAACACACATATTACTTTTCAATTCTTTTGTTAGCTTGATTTTGATGTACGCAACGCCTGTATGGGGGGTCTGATATATTGAGGAACTTAAAACCATCCAAACTATGTTCCCACGACGACTGACTGGCTCATCCAACTCACCACCTGGATACTTCCATAGGATAGAGACAGAACCGCTAAATTCAAAGATGCAGCTGTTCAAAGTACTAATCATATTCTTAAAAAACACCATTACCTCTGAGGAAGGCAGCGTTACCAGAAGTTGCTACTAAGAGGCAATGAAGACCAAAGCCACGGATCTTCGTTACAACTCTAAGCTGCAAGTCGACAAGAATTTTGCCGATGCACCCCTAGAAGAAACTCCAAAACCTGGATGATAATTATATAACAAAGCATACAGATAAAATCCTAGAAAAGTATTGGCTCAACTGCATTAACAAAGACGTCCAGAAAATACAGAGCCACAATACATCAAGGCACTACGCCCACTTAAAGACTCACGCCTTACGGTTAGAATAATTTAAGATAAGCTTAGCATTGAATACGTACAAATTTATACGGAGCCTTAGATCTGGTGTTCCAAAAATCGTCCTCAGTGAAAAATCTATCAACCTTAACGACATAAAGACAATACAGGAGCAAACTAAAACGCCTGACTGTGAACTATGCAAAAAAGATGTAGAGGATACTTTTTACATAATGCTAAACTGCCCATATTATAGATCACTTAGGACAAAATTCCTCAACGTACTGATTGAGGCAAGACTGACTTTGGAAAATCTGATACTAGAAATATTTAGATGCTATTCGAACGCAAAAGGATTTGAACACCCTCCTAACTTCTGGGACGAAGCCTTGAGGACTAGAAATTTCTACTTCAAATGAATAGAAGAAGAATAAACCCCCTGCCTCCAACTTTACAACAAGAAAAAAATGATTTTTATTCTTCTTTATTTCACTGCTACCTTTGATGTTTTTGTGATAGATGTACTATACAAGACCTAATTTAAACCATGTTGTAATTTCAACCATGCTATCTTTACAGACTTTCAGAACATCCAAGAAAAGATTAATGCACACTTATATCGACAGTCTTTATTTCTCATATATCTTATTTAACCAAGGACCAATATTCTTGTATCTTGTACAAACAAATGTAAATAACCAATGTTGTATGGGCTGCGGCCAAATCGACTCAATTAATAAATTATTATTACTATGATATATTAATTTCCAATTATTTAAATACACTATCAGAGCTGGATTTGCGTTGATCAATTAAGATGGCACGACGAGTCTTAAATTAATGTTTGCAATACCTTTGGCTTTACCTATACTTGTGTGAGCTTGGAGTAAAAGACGTTGAACTAATGAATTAATAAATGACAGCGGCAAACTTGTTTTGTATTAACATAAACCATATCGCTCTTCGTCGATACTGTGTAACGTTATTGCATAGGCTTGTAATTTACTCAAATCATCCATTAATGACCTTAATTAAATAAATGAATAGACATAGACAAGAATCATCCTATATACTTTGCCTGAAGCTACAGTATCGCATTATTTTTTACCAGAGATAATACGTACTGTTTCAATTTATTGTTGTTACCTTTCTTCTTCGGATTGTTAGATTTTCACCGAAATTGATGAGAGAGGTACAACCCCAGAACGAGTTGAGTTCGAGAATTCTGTGGATTTTGCCTCAGAAGAAGAATTGCTTAGCGAAATGGATGAAGATGAATGGACAGACAGAAATTTTGGAGTATCAAATGTTGGTAACAATACTTCTGACGAAGCATCTGATTTGAGGTATGTTTGACTAATTGTAACCCTAATTTCTGTAGAAAGTTGCATTTAATAATAAAAAATAATCAGGAGACTGGATTATTTTTTTTCAACAATCAAGAATCTCCCGAATCTTTATTTTATTTAATTCATTTACTAGCCACTTGTTATTTCGCAATTTTTTAGCAGTGGCATCCTGTATACCTAATTATATTTAATTAATTTGCCTGCATCCAAATACTGTCTTACGCATTTATTTGGAAAACAATTTATTGCCATTCTACATAAATATCATCATTAAGGGGTGGTGCTGCTGGTTTAAAGCTTCAGTGATGTAAGCTCAAATCCTTAGAGCCGGCAGTAATGCTTTCTTCTGAGAAATACACATTAGCAGTCAATGATAAATTCTATTTTTTCCTGCAGTGATATGTAGAGGCAATTTAGTTACCTACCCAGTCAGCATCGAGCTTTCAGACTGATATCATATTGCGCGCAGTGAGTTCAGAGATGAGGAAACATTGTGGTCATGCACACAACATTCTGAAAACAAATAATTTCCGGATGTCCGCTTATTCGCTTCATATTAAGCTCATAAGTACCTCATTCTAAATCATAAATATGCGAATATTATGATCGTTTGATCAAACACAGTTTGCCATCTACTGTCTAATTATGCAACCTAATGATGAATTGCATAGGCTGCTGGTTCCTGTTTCCCCGCATTATCCTTTCATGCCTTGGGATTATTACTATAATGTAGATAGGTAGGAATAATGTTTTATCAAAATGCAGAACACGCAGCCTAACTTTAATAATAATTGGACACATAAAACTAGAACGTTGCAACTATAAGGAAATGACTTAATTTGAACACAACAATAATTCACTAAACACATTATTTATTAATGAGTAAAACCGTTAGCTCAACCTTGTTAGCATACACTTTTTTAGAAATTATTTATTAATAATACTTGAATGCCAAAATAACTATAAAATTAGCCACAAATTATTAATAATTACAGATTGGAATTTAATTGTATACAGTGCCATGGGACACATTTAATTGTCATTAACTCCCTAACACCAACAATGCTTTTCAAGAAACATGAAACAAGTTTCTGGTTCATGTTCATACCTAATAGTAAACTTTAATTCACTTTCAGTAAGGAACCAATGCACACTTGACAATAAAATGTAGTCTTAATTCACCCAAAAATGATTTTCAGAATGTTCATTTTTTCTAGATATACACAATCGAAGGTATTATATCGACAATTTATGATTTAAATGAAAAAGATGCATGTCAGCATCTTCCCACTAATTCAGCAATTCGGCCAGGACGTGGTACTTTGAAATTTCGTGTAAGACGATTTAGTATGTTAAGTATTGATATCAATACTTTACACACTAAATTGTATTACATAATCGCGATTTTATGACTTATGTCAGGAAATGAAGTGTGTAACACTCGGTGCCCGCAACCAGTTATAAAATACACAATTATACCCGTTCCGCATGGACAACTTATACCCGTTCCGCATTGCGCCCCTACGGAGGTGACTTTCGTAAAAATCTAGCTAGGTGCAGTGCGAAGAGCTTCCTCTAAGCCTAAGTAGGCGTGGTTTACCTTAACTTTTTACCTCCGTAAAACGCGTTAGGCGAGACCTAACTCTCTACGTAGGTAGGTGGTTTATGCAGTGCGGGTGCTACCTAAAACTAAAGGTCCTGCACTTACCACACTTCATTTTTCCCTCCCTTAAACAAGGATGCCTTTGAAACTTTCGTTCATTGGCCCTGAGCAAAAATGAGACCGCGAGTTTTATTGGCCAATCACGACAGAGCTTCTTAGGTTAGGTGAGCTAGTCCGGGGTGACATTTCTACGAAAGTTACCTACACGCGTTATTAGTGCGGACAGGTCTACGGGTCTACCTAACTATGCAACATACGAACGTTACCTCCGTATGTCCTCCGTGTGCAATGGGTATTAGATGACACAACACCCGGGTATTAATAACTAAAGAAATGCACACTTCATTCTTATAGTTTTGACTCCGTGCTAGTGATAATAATTTCTACGGAAACGAGTAACTCATTTCTCCATTATTATTCATTGAACTATAACTATAAACTTCAAATACTCGAGTGCAGATAAAAAAGTAAACTGCAAACAATTAGTACCAGTGGTAATACTCGATGAAAACTCGAAAATTAAAACTCGAACCAAAACTTGAAAGAATATTAATACTCGATTGAAAATTTCTGATCTACAAATAATTATAAATTATTACAAATAATTACAAATATTTAAAATTTTGCTTTAAAATTAAAACTCGATTTTAAACATTGAAATTCGTAACAATAAAATAAAACAACCAGTATCTGTTAATCTCTTAATTATCTCTTAATTAACGCGTGAAGTGTTACGGGGGTTGCCAACTTATACAGTGCATTATACCGTATATTCTATAATAGTTAAATTTAAACCTCTTAGACCCGCGTACTACTACAGACCCACGTACTAAATAAAATGTACAAATTCCCAGCGTATGTAAATTATTTCCTGCCATTACCTTGCAAACAACCAGTTATAATTTCACATTTTTTTTCTCTCTCCACCCGTGTACTATTACATGCCCGCTTACTATTCAAACGGAGATCTCTCAGACTCGCGTAATATTACCGGCCCGCGCATTAGTATAGAAAATCGAGTAATTCTAAGCAAACATTTGGTTAAGATTTGACTAAGCCAAGGTCTTGCTAAAATCTTAACCCTCCCAAGCCTGTGATCCAATAAAAGTGTGGGTGCAGTAGCCGGTCCTTCGGGCGGTAGGTAAAAGATTATAATGTGTTATTCCGTATAGGAATAGACAATGAGAACTCCCATAAACCACTGTGTGGAATTATGAGTATTCGAATAAATGGTGAAAATATGGAAAGAAATAAATTAGCTCCCTTTCTCGTTCACGCTATTCTGAGTTCTGTCTCTTTATTTCACTTCAATGCACTGAGGCTAGTATTTGTTATTGGTTGAGATCAATGATATAGTGATTGAATGTTAAAACAAAGAAGTATATAGTATGTACTTGTATGTACTTGTGTGTGTGTGTGTTTGTGTGGATTGTGTGGAGTGTAGGTTTTTATTGAGGTCAAAGTAATAAAAAACTTCCTCCTCTCCGTTTGTGTGGAGTTAAATGGGAGAAGCTGTCCCAATGTTAAAGATAGGATGGTGTGATTTTAGTGAGCGACTAAAATCACTGCTGTGACAAATAATATTTAAGAATATTATTTGTAGTGCTGAGGAAAAAATCCTGTCTCAGCGTGTTGGTTTGTGTGTGTGTGTAGTATGCATTGTACTGCGTACATTGGTTGTGTACTATATATATATGTGTGTATGGGATGGTATGTGTGTATATATATAGGGAATAATACCCTCCTCGGGGGGGCGCCTTTTAATGGATTGTTATTGGAAAGACGTCCCTCCGCAAAAATTGTTGAAGGTAGAGTTGTGAAAGGGTATATAAGAATGGGTCAAATCTCCATGTAATCAGTCGGTAGATGATTGTTAGGCTGAATTGTGAGGGGGAGATGGTCCATAGGTTGTTGTAGGGGAATCACATTAGATGGATGAGCAGGGTCATTTGGTAGGTACGCATCCTCCTGGGCGGCAGGTGAGTAGATGGTCCAGCTGCGAAAAATGATCCATCCAAGTAAAGCATAGATGCAGAGGAAGAACGATCCAATTGTAAGGGCAAGCCATTTGATAGGAATCCAGGTCGGTCTTGAGATTGCTTCTAGGGTAGAGTCCATAGTAGGCGGAGTCTCTACTATCCATTGTACGGATTTAAGTGTTGTAGGTAGGTCCTCTGTAGCATCGTATGACGTTGTTTGATTGTTGAATTGTCGTTGGCCAATGGTAAATGCTGCTCTCAATGGTAATGTGAAGACTAAATCCGGGCAGGGCCGAGTCTGATTGTTGTCCATTGTAATGTTGAGTGTGGCGCAGTAGACATAGAATTTCCCTTTGTAGATTTTGACTTGTAGAAGAGTGGGGTCAACATCGTCAGTACGGTTATTGCAGACAGCATACTGATAAGCTAGACGATTGGCATAGAATTCCAGCTGTGGTTGGCAGGGTAGATGTTGAAGAGAAATCAGGTTGTGTCCATGCAGAGTGTCCATGCGTGTATGATAGACGCATTTTTCGGAGGTGTCCAAAAGTGCATGCAGCGGGCCAGTGTATTTGAGGTTGCATTGTTGGGTTGAATTTGTTTCCCATCTAAGTCTGAAAGGATCCGCGGTAAGTAGTACCAGGTGTGGGTTGATTATTGGAATTGTGAATTGTAGTTGGAGTGTGTCCAAGTCCTTGTCAGAAGTGCAATAGTTGAAGATCGCTTGTTCGCGGGGGAAAATTTGATGTGGAAGTTCCAAGTGGAAGTAATCAAATAATTTTCCAGTGCTATGGCCTTGAGTCCAGGATTGATTTATGGTATGTAGAACATCATGGTAGTTCCATTTGTGGTTGATAACTTCAGAGACGTTAAGTAGGTTGGAGTTTGCTGAGGAGTCATGCAAAGGAAGAAGTTCCTGTTGAAGCTGTTGCATTTTGGGCATGAATACTTGTCCATTTTTAGTAACTTTGTTGACAACGGAGGTCCGTTCTCTGAATCGAATATCCATGGTAGGCTCATAGGTTGTAATCAGATTGTAAGTTGTCATGGCATAGAAGGCCATGTCAATACCAGGGCTTGTTTGTACAGACATAAAGGTTTGTGTGACTTTGTTGCGTATTATGTCATTAGGTGTGTAAAGGTATTGAGAGTAGAAGTCAATTGTAGGTGAGTTTGTATTGTTGACTCTAGTAGACGGGCAGATGACTTGTAGAGGCTGCAGGAAAAGTCGATCATAGTTCTGGAGACATCGAGTGTGTAATTCATTCATCTGGGCCTCGTCATCTTCGTCAGTGACATCATAGACGAGAAGACTGCAAGGAGGTATAATCTCGATCTTGATGTTGAGTTCATTGTAGCCAATGCTTACGTTGAGATTTGTAGTGGTCCAAAGTACAGGGGATGTTTCGTCCATCCGGTAGGTGCTGCCAACGCAGATTGAAGCGGCAAATATTAGGCAGGTGAGGACTCTCGCTATTGGGCTAGCAGTAGAATGATGGTCAGTGTGTGCGTATGGGTGATGCATGTGAGGAGTGGATGATCGAAATTTTCGAATCTTTCCTAGCGGTTGGTAGATATAATATGGTTTGACATCAACTTCAGTGTAGTTAGCATATCTAGCTTGAGCATCATTGTTTGTAGTTGTGGTATCCATCGGGTCTGTATTTTCATCATGGATGAGTCGTTTAGTGGGCATGGCAGCATTGGTTTGTGCTAGTTGTGCCTGATGGATTTTTCCCTCCTGATTCATGGAAGTCATCCCAAGTAGAAACATGAGCTTCTTCATCCTGGGTCCAGTCAGGGGTTTGGTAAAAATGTCAGCGGCTAAGTCTTCAGTGCGGCGGTGCTGAATGACGAGCTGATTTGTTTCAATGAGGTCTTTGACCCAGAAGATTCTGGTGTCAACGTGCTTTGTACGGTCATGGTGATTGTCGAGGCTGTAAATTAGTTTCCAGCCGGACTCTGAGTCTGTGAACTGATATATGGTGTCAGTCCATTCACGTAATCCCATGTCAGAAAGAAGATTATGTGACCAGATTGCTGTCTTGGCCATATTGTTGATTCCATAAACTTCTGCAATTGTAGTTAAGTGAGCAACAAGGTTTTCTTGCTTGCTAGTCCAGATCCAAGCAGTTCCATTCAAGAGAACGCAACCACCCATGATGCTTCGGGCTCTTGGGGCTCCCATTGCAAAGTTAGCATCAGATTGGACTTCCATGCTAAGGTTGAATTTTCCATGGTCGTTCCTATAGTAGCGGAGACATTGGTCCTTGGTTGAGATGAGGTAGCGAGCTACACGGCGAGCTGCTTCATAGTGTCCTTCATCCCACTTAGCAAAGTATTGTGTGAGTTTCTGTACTGCATGAGAGATATCAGGTCTGGATATTCTCGAGATGAAGAGTAATGATCCAACTAGGCTTTGGTAGAGAAGGTCGTCTCGTTTTGTCCATTCACCTTCTCGTTCACCGGTAAAGTCTTTGTGCATCGGGGTTTTTTCTGTTTTGCAGCCTTTGAGGTTGAATTTGATTTCAAGTTCTTCAATCTTTGTGTGTTGACTAATTTGTATGTAGTCAGCGGTCCGCTTCAGATCCATGCCAAGAAAATGGGTAATTGCATGAGTCTCTGTAATTTTGAAACGGTCCTTGAGGGCCTGGGTAAGGTCATCCAGGTCTTTTTGATGTGTGGAAGTAGCTAGACTGTCGTCTACGTACCAGCAAATGTAAGTCTTGTGGTCGCGTCCAGCTGTGTCTTTGTAACACTTGATGTAGAGGCATTTTTCGTAATCGCTCTGCCTAAAGCCGATGGAGTCCATGAATTGTTTGACCTTTTTGTAGAAGTTGCGGGGACTTTGGCACAGTCCGTAGAGGGATTTTTTAAGAAGACACACCATGTCATTTCCTTGACGGTAACCTTGGGGCTGGTGCATGTAAACCTCTTCTTCAAGTTCAGCGTATAAAAAGGCAGTCTTTACATCAAATTGGCGTATGTATTTGTTGTTGAAACCTGCGTCTGCGAGCAGGAGGCGGAAAACTTCATATCTGGGGGTCGGTGCGAAGGTTTGCTTGTAGTCGACGCCGGGGGTTTGGAAGTTTCCACGAGCAACTAGTCGTGCTTTGAATCGGTCTTCGGCCATTTTGTGTCCATAAATCCACATAGAAGGTATGATTTGTCGGTTGTCTGGTTTCGGGACGAGAGTCCACGTCTCATTGGCGAGTAGAGAGTTGTATTCAGAGTCCATGGCTTCCCTCCAGTAGTGGCGGTCAGGGGTCTTCATGGCTTGATTGTAATTTTGTGCAATTATGACTGGTCGTTTGTGAGTCCGATCTTGATCATCAAGGCGTTCATAGAGAGTATTTCCGAGTAGGGCCTTGACTGGTTCTTGTGGTAATGCTTGTGCATATTTTAATACATAACCAACAAGTCGTGTGGACAAAGTGGTCTTCCGTCCCGCACGTGTGGTAACTTGCTGTATTTGTTCTCTGTGGAGCCGATCATTGTCGGGGATCGGTGGATCTTCACTCATGATTACATCACCTTGGGTGATAGGATCGTCTGGGTTGACATCCTCTGGGGTTGCTTCTTGATGTGGAGCCCAAAGGGTACTGACGTCTGTGGGTGTAAGAGTAGTGCGATCGGAACCTGGAGGATTAGTGTCCGTGGTTCTGTCCAGAGTGGTCTCAGCTTCGTCGTCATCATCATCATTGTCTGAGTATTCAAATAAGGAAGTATTGTTTGTCGAGTTTCCCTCCTGGCGAAGTCTTTCTTGAACCAGGGTGACGTTGTGTCTAGCGGGTGAGTCCGCAGTAGGAGTGCCTGTTTTGATGATAATGGGCTGAGGTATTGTTCGTTTTGGTGTCCGGTGGTCCCGAGTTGAAACTGGAGTGTTAGATACTTTGGGGGCCACTGGTGTAGAATTGGTTTGAGGTGTCCCTTGTTTGATAGAGGATCGAGTTTGCATGTGGAATTGTCTAGGTTGTGCCGTTTGTGGTGATCTCTGTGCTTGTTGCTGAAAGGGTACCAATTCATTTCCGGTCGGATTTGTAGTGGTTGTAATTGGTTGTGGAATAACGACAGGTATGTTGACGGGATACGTCAAAGAGTGCTGTGATGACTCATCTGTAGGTATGGTGCTCTGAGGAGTAATTAAGTCCCCAGCATTATTCCTTTGATTAGTAGTATATAGGCGAAGGTCTTCAATCCGGTCTCCACCATAAGTATGAGCATCAAAGAATTGGTCGTCTCTGAATAAGTGTGATGGCGGGGGTTGAACCGGTATTCTGGAGTCAAAGAAATCCACGTGGCGGGACCAAAAATGTGACTTGGTCTTGGGATCATATAGTCTGACTTCCAGGCTGTGCTCTTTGTAGCCGACAAAGAGGCCTTCTCTGGTCTTGCCTTCCCACCAGTTGCGTTGATTGACTATTTTGGCGGAGGCTGGGCAGCCGAAAATGTGTAGATTGGAGAGTATTGTTGGTTTCTTACACATCATTGTAAAAGGGGTTGTCTTTCGGTTGCCATGGCATACTCGGTTATGAAGGTAGACTGCGGTGTCGACAGCATCTTCCCAGAATCTAGCTTGTAGATTGGCTTCGAGTAGGAGTGAGACTGCGGTTTCACGGATTGTCCGGACGTCGCGCTCTAATTTGCCATTTGATTAAGGGCAGTGCGGAGGAGTAATGAGGAAGCGAATGCCATTGTCGCTGCACCATCGGTGAAGGTGGGCATTCTTGAATTCTCCGCCGCCATCAGTTTTGAGATATTTAACCTTGTTTCCACTGTTAGTTTCTATCCAAGCACAGAATTCTTGGATGATAGGTAGAATGGTTAATGCTTCCTTGTCCGAGTGAAAGGAGACTTTCCGGTAGTCTGAGTGATCGTCCTTCAGGAGCAGGAAGTAGCGATTGCGGTTGATTGAGGGAAATTTGGCATGTACCAAATCAGCGTGTATACACTCGCCTGTTTCATAGGTGTCTTGTGAGGATTGGCTGTGGAAGGGCTTCTTTGTGGCCTTGCTGCGGTTGCATATGATACAATCCTTGACATTTTCTAGAACGTTCCCATTTCCGAGTGTAGCTGCACCGTTTCTGAGGGTGTTTTGTAAGTAGCGATAGTTAATGTGTCCGAGTTTTTCATGCCATCTCTGGACACGTCCCAATGATAAGCCACGGGTCATCATGGCTACGGGTAATTGTTTGATAGGCTTGAAGAGCATCACTAGTTGGCCGGAGCCGCCAGGCTCGGTGGATGTCATGCCTTTGAGTATCAGTGTTTTTTCCATGGTTGCGGGATTAAGGCGATAGAATTCAATCTTCTCTTTGTTACCTTCAAATATGATATTCCCTTAGTTGACCATTTTAGTAACGGAAAAAAGATTTGCTGCATTTTTGAGATACCAGACATCTTGTAGTTCAAAAGGGTCCCATCTTGTTCCATTAAAGGCAGAGACTACTACAGAGCCATAGCCTTGCGCATAGATGATGGAGTTGTCTGCTATCCTGATTCCTCTGGGTCCTGTTGAGAAGGGTTTGTATGAGGAAAACCATTCCTTGCGACCGCATAAATGGATATTAGCGCCAGTGTCGCAGGGCCAGATAAAGTGGTCTCTGACTGCTTTGTAAGCATATGGTTCTGAATGTTTGATTGGTTCGATCCTCCAGTCAGTGGGTAGGGAGGATGATGTGTCATTGGTGACAGGATGAAAATGATCATCGTCCGGTTGTTGCGTTGTAGGCCGGATATAATTGACGCTTGGAATGAACTGAGCCATGTGAGCTCGGTGTAGGCGGGAGGGTATTGGTCGTCCTTCCGCATCTAGATGTACACTTGTGCGGCGTGTACCATTAATATTTTCTGGTTTGTGAAAGTTGTATATGTGTTCATCGTCAATTTCGTCTTGTGTTTTCGGAGTTTCCGAGTTAAAAGCTGGGGTTTTGACTTTGGCTATTATTCTTTTAAAAATTGATTCGACTTCTTGGTTTGCAGCTTGAGTCGAAGTGTCGGTGTCTGGGTCCGACAAATCAGAAAGTTGAATGACTATGGAGTTGGTTGTCTCTGGGGTTTGTCCGTTGTTGTCATCCAATCGTTGTCTTTTTGTATTGTGTGAGGTGTTGTCTGTATCCCTCCTGACCATAAATGCCCGGGCTTGAAAATCTGCCGGGGGTTCTTCGGTCGTAGGTTCAGGTAGCTGTGACTGACGGTCTCGATGAAATTCACGTTCCCATTGAGAGTTAAGTTGCTCCGTGATTTCTTGCATTTGTCGCAAATTGGCTTTTATTGTAAACAGGTGAGTGTCACAGAATAAAGTGGCATGGCCTGTCTGCTCACATATGGCACAGGTCGAACCTGGGGTGCTGTGTTGTAGTTTGTATAGTATTCTTTTGGATTTTTTGTAGTCCAGAAAACTGTTTTGTTTGACTGCTTGGGCCAGCTTAAAGGTTTCAGATGCTTTCAGGGCTTCCATCTGTTGATTGTAGTGAGTAGCTTGGCGTTGGAGGCGGGCTTTGTCTTCGCACGCAACTTGTTTAGTTTCAGAAGTAGTAGCTTCTGGACGGTCAGGGCATCGTCGAGCAACATGACCGAGTCCGGTGCATAGTGAGCACGGAATATTGTCGCTGGTAAGTTTGTAATCTTCCCAATGCATCATTGCCTTTAGTGTGGAGCTTGTGGGCATCTCTCTTAATTCATATTCCAGTACTGGTTCTGACAGGGTATGGAATGGAAGATGATCTATGCTCCTTATACGTGGTGATTCACGTCCTCGAAAATAATCGGGATTAATGACGTCAGGTCCTGGACAAGCATTTGGTACGAAATCATATTTTGGACAGATTTCGCAAAGTGTAAGAGGGTCTATGAGGCCTTCATCATCGCTGTCGCCCCTCCTTGTTTCTGGAGGTGGTAGGTCATCTGGATCATGCGATTCATCAGTGTCAGCTGGTAGGGTGCTTTGAGGGCGGTATTCCGCAGCAGTGTCCGCATGTGCTTCTTTGTCAGCTTCGTCTTGTAGTTCTTTTTCCAGGTAGTATTCAGCGATCCATTGTTGTATTTTGTCCTGTTGTTGGTCTACATATTGTGTGCGTTTTGCTTTAGAAGAGCGAGTAGTGTAGACGCAGTTCCATACTACGTGACCTTTGTTGCCACATTGTTCACAGAGGGAGTCGGGGGTTGTATTTGCTATGGAATCTGCTTGTACTTTGTCCATAATGTATTTTCCAAGAGGATTGTTGGCATATAGTTCTTGTCGTCTAGCTTCCACTGAGGATGTGTGTAGTGCTGGAGTTGCAGCAAAAATTTGTTTGAGTTGTGCTCGGCGGGCCTCAGGGGTTAAGGCATCATCAATTTCTACCTTGTTTACGGGAATTAGTGTGAAGTGCCGAGAGTCTGGATCATAGTAGACATTCTGTTTTTTGAGTAGTTTGTGTTGTTCCCGGGGGGTCAAGTGTTCCACTAAGGTAATATGGTACCCTTTAAGGTGAACTCCAGTCCGGGGATTGGGTCGTTTTGTTGTTCCCTTTGATATCTGTTCCCATGAGGATTGTCTGTCTCTGTCGATCCTTGAGGCTATTAATTCTTCACGATAAATTTCTTGAGACATATGGAAATCATAGACTTGATCGTTTTTGAGAGTGTCATGTCCGTATTCATAGGCTAGTGCAGTTTGGATGATATGGGTATCAATTAGCTGTTGAGTCGTCATGTCTGCTAATTTGAGGGTATCCTCTGGTTCATTGCCTTCTATGTTCATTGTAAGGACCGGGATATCTTCCTCTTGTGCCGTGGAAAGTGTGTCCGACTGAGCGACTTGACTCATTTTTTCCATTAGTTGTGGAATTGTTGAAGGATCATTTTTGTAAATTGTGAGTGTGTCTTTTGCAATCTGTAAAATCTCATCTAGTCCTGTTGTGGGGACGATTTGGTTTCCAGCCAGCATTTTGACTTCATAGCCAGGGCTGTCCTTGGTTAGGGTTTGGAGATTTTCATACATTTTGATGCGGTTTTCTAACTGTTTAATTGCATCCAGGCCATCAGTGGGCTTTTCCGGAGCCAGTCGAAAGTATGCGCGCCTGCCTTTTTCTCTGCCCAAGGTTTTCAAATTATCCTCTACTTGCTGCCTAAAGGCTGCTTTGCTAGTGTCGCCAGATAATTTCATAAAGGTTAGTTTGCTTTTTGAGGTTGTCGGTTTGTTGTCCCTTGTGGCGGGTTTTGTGGGCGTGGTCTTTAGTGTGTCGGTTGGTACGGTTTTGGTTGGCCGCGCCTCGGTCTCGAGTTTTGTATCGGTTGCTGTAGTCTCGATTGTTGCTTTTTTCGAGGGGAGATTTTCAGGGTTTGTTGACTTTTGATTGTGATTTTCCACTTGTGGGTGGTTTGTAAGAGCATGTTTTTGATTGGCTGCCACGGTTGGACCGTCTGCAGAATTAATTGTATTTGGGCCTTTTGTGGTTGGCTTTTCTACTCCTCTGTCATGGGTCGTGTCCAAATTAGGAGGTGGAATTGTTGTGAAGTGACTTGTGGGGTCACTGTTACCATGATGGTCTTCAGTTTGTAGTACTGGTATAGGGTTGGTTGCCGTTTGAATTGTTGTGTTGGCGGTGAGATTTTGTATGTCATCGACCGCGACCTCTTGCGGTGGCACCAGAATCAAGGCCTCGGAAGGGGGATTTCTGGGCGTAGGGTCCGATTGTAGGACTTCCTGTGGCTGTTGTGTGGCCATTGTGTTTGAATTGTTCTGAACTTTGAGTTGTGTGTCCGTATTGTTTGTAGTGTCGAGAGGACGGTGATCAGCCGTCTCTTGTGACTTTATGACATTCGGATTTTGTTCCGTTGAGGGGATGACTGGTGTAGCGAGTCCAATGTGAGTGCATTGTTTAGTTATATTGTTGTGGACTGCAGTGAGATGCTTTGTGAGTTGGTTCCAGTCATCGTTTTGTGATTGTGAATTTGCTTTGTAACGGGCCATCAGAGGGTGAAGTTGGCTTTTGCAGTCTTGTAGTTGTGTCTGTAGAATTATCATTTGTTTGAGGATGTCTGATAGACGTTCTACATCCGGATCTTTTGTGAATTCTGCCATGTTGGGGTGTGTCCCTTGTGAGTTATAGTGGTAGAAATCCGGTTGAGAGTGATTGTATTGTAGTCCGGGGTGGTTCCCTCGTGAGTTTGTAGGACTTGGTTGCAGCAATTATCCGAAGGATAAATCTCTGTGTATGTTGGGGGTAGTCCCTTGTGAGAACACAGATAATAATTTCTCTGTGAGAACCTTATTATTGTATTTGTGGGTTGTTGTCCAGTTGTAATTTTGTATTTGTGATGGTCGGGGTGTGTCCCTTGTGAGAATGAAGTCGATCGCAACGCCTCTGGGAGACAGTTACGACGGCTTGAGGGTGTGGTGCCCTCCTTAATATGAGCGAAAATAAAATCTCTGTGAGAAATTTATGATCGTCATGCAGGTGGTGGTTCCCTTGTGAGTGCTGCAAAAGAAAAAAGGTCAGTCGTAAAACCTCTGTGAGGAATTTACTATGACCTGAGAGGTGAGTTGCCCTCTCAGCCGTGACGGAAATATAAAATCTCTGTGAGAAATTTATACTCGTCAAGTGGGTGTAGGTTCCCTTGTAAGTTGTAAGGTCAAGCGCAAATCTCTGTGAGAAATTACGATGCCTTGAGAGGTTAGTTGTCCTCTAAAATATGACTGAAAATAAAATCTCTGTGAGAAATTTATAATCGTCAAGTGAGGGAGGTTCCCTTGTGAGTTGTAATGGAATCCCTCCTCAAGTCCGGTTTGTTGTATAATATGTAAAATCTCTGTGAGAAATTTACAATTATATTTCCTCTTTTGTTTGTTAGAAAAAATGATCTATTCTGTGAATAAAATCAAATTTAAATAGCGTTTGTACTATTTGTGAGGATTGTCCGGATTGGAAAATAATAAAGAAAAAGCTGGGCTTATTTCTCAAAATTTCCTGATTGTTGTACTGATTGTTGAAGTGCCTGGCCAGGACTTATGGGGGAAAAATCAGTAGTTTCAATCCAGTTTGTTAGTTGAGATTGTGGTTGTGATTGTGGTCCGGTTCATCGGTTTTGACGGTTATTTGAACGGTCCAAGGCTTTACATTGTTTGCAGGGTAAAGCGAGTGCTGAAACGTGTTATTCCGTATAGGAATAGACAATGAGAACTCCCATAAACCACTGTGTGGAATTATGAGTATTCGAATAAATGGTGAAAATATGGAAAGAAATAAATTAGCTCCCTTTCTCGTTCACGCTATTCTGAGTTCTGTCTCTTTATTTCACTTCAATGCACTGATGCTAGTATTTGTTATTGGTTGAGATCAATGATATAGTGATTGAATGTTAAAACAAAGAAGTATATAGTATGTACTTGTATGTACTTGCGTGTGTGTGTGTTTGTGTGGATTGTGTGGAGTGTAGGTTTTTATTGAGGTCAAAGTAATAAAAAACTTCCTCCTCTCCGTTTGTGTGGAGTTAAATGGGAGAAGCTGTCCCAATGTTAAAGATAGGATGGTGTGATTTTAGTGAGCGACTAAAATCACTGCTGTGACAAATAATATTTTAGAATATTATTTGTAGTGCTGAGGAAAAAATCCTGTCTCAGCGTGTTGGTTTGTGTGTGTGTGTAGTATGCATTGTACTGCGTACATTGGTTGTGTACTATATATATATGTGTGTATGGGATGGTATGTGTGTATATATATAGGGAATAATATAATGAACAAAACAGGGTGAATTTAAAATCGCACAAAAGACGCACAACAAGATTGTACTTACTCCTTTCGTATAAACTTTCATAAAACACATTTAACCCATATAAAGGTAAAGCCTTAATTCCCGGCTGACGAACGGCTGGTTATACGAATTTACAAGGACTGAGACAAACACCTCATTTTTTTTTTTTTAAATTGTTTTTTTGAATTTAAAAAAACCCAGAAATTACTGAATATTAATGCAGGCAAATCTTTGGTCGAAACTTACCCTAATCAAGTCTGTGGGTAAAGCTCAACAAATGTAATAGTATGGGCAAAGCATTAATTTCAGGCAAGCCTTTGGTAAATGCTTAACCCAGCCAACAACCTTATCCTGGCCTCCGACCAAAGTCTTCTACTACAGCGTTACCCGGGCAAGTCACTTACCAAAATTTAATTTTTTAAAAGCATGTCCTATTACATAGTTTAACCCGGGCAAGACTCTGGTCGAAACTAACTCATAGCACGCTCATGGGAAAAATTTGACCCTCACAAAGTTGACTAAATCTTGCTCTGGGCAAGTATCTGGTCAAAACTTACCCCTACCAACCCCCTATGGTAATAACTTAACCCAGTGAAGATATTAATTAAAGCCTATACTGAGCAATCTTCAAGTCGATGTTACCACATTCAATGGAAAATTTTATTTAATGTAACAGCTACAAGTAAATAATAGATATTACCCACATTTAATTGCAACCCCTCGGGTGGCTAACCTGCTAGTAATAAATAATATGCAGCAGTTTAATAAATTGCCGTGTACAGACCCTATTAGATAGAATGAACAAATGCATTGCATCTTCTCGACTCTTTATTTCTAAACTAGTTCTAATTTTATTTTTAAAAATGATGAATTTCAAAAGAGAGAAAGTTTACATTTATTTACATCTGGCGCTACAATTACGCTTGCCGTAACAGACACAGTAAGAACAACGTACAATTTAAAGAAAAAATGACATGAGCCTCGAATAGTAGCTATCACTATTCCATGAATCATTGTAAAAGGAAGCCTCATATTTTTCCGGAAGGACTCAAAAAATGCTGGATTTGTACCCCGAGCTCCAACTAGCTATCCAAAAACTTCTAATTTCTTAAGTTGGTATGTTTCGAGGAAGTATGGTATACATGGGTTGTTATGATCTTGTTTTTCAATGTTGACCTCATCTGCCTGACTAGAATTGTTTTCCATTCGAATAGTTAGATCCAAAATATATCCAGTATTTGACTCAGTTCTCCAGCATATAATATCCGCTCGTTTACACACACACTCGTTTCGAATGTCGAAGCCACTACTTCGAAGTTTGCCAGTCAAGGAGCTAATTCTGGTTCCAGTAATTTTCGGGCTTTTATATTGACAAAAAATGTATTGTTAATATTTTGCTTAATAGCTTGAAATTGAGGCGTTCAGGAAAATGAACTAATTTAATAATTAATGGCAACAAAAGTTATAGATCTGAAAGCACCGTGTAAAAAAACCCAGAACTCCGTGCCAGAATGCCTCAGGTTAAGCAAATTCCCTCAGCCAGAATTGAAACTAGCAATAATGATGGAATCTAACAATATTTTTTCTTTTCGCTAGCATTCCGAATTGAATTGTACAAAGAAAACTAAATCTTACAAAAAGTAAAGATACGAATGATTAATTAGGCATAAATTAAAATCCGCAGGCCGTTAACCTACCTATATTGCCTTGGTAGGTAAACTTGCACATAACATCACAATTAAAGTTGCATTTAAAAAAATAATTTCGTATCCGTGTCCGTAAATTGTACTAAATAATTGCAATTGTACATACCTAAGTACTTACCGTATTTTCTATTTTAGAACACGGGGTGTACTATTCAAATTCCGACCTCCCAGACCCGTGTACTAATAAAGACCCGTGTACCATATAAAACAATGTTAAATAGACTCGTGGACTATTCAAACTCCTACCTCTCAGACCCGTGTACTAATACAGGCCCGTGTACAATTACGGACCCGTGGTCTAAAATAGGAAATACGGTAGGTAGGTATCTTAGTTATTTTGTTTATTTTTTATGCTTACTGATGCATAGCCTGTAGTCGCTGTAGCTGGACAAATATATTTACCTTACCCACTTCTTACCTCAATTTTGCCACTGGAAAAATACACTCGCAACAAGTCACGTGATTTTATATTTTTTAGTTGTAATTATTTTTATAGGTACCATAAAGCTTCTAATAGAATCCCGGGGTTCTATTTTAAAATTTGATCCGGGACCCGGGTTGTATTAGAGACCCAGGTTATACGCAAAATCAGCGCTCTTAAAAGTTAATTTAAAAATTAAGGGACAAAAAAGTACTTAAACTAAGGCAGTAAAGGCCAAAGCGTAGTTATAATACTGCTCATCGTTACACCATATGCTAGTGTATTGAAATATAAGCTGAAATATGAGTTGGACCAGGCTCGCAGTGTATTAAATACCCGTGGTGTATTGAAGACCCGGGCTGTATAACAAAATACTCAGCCAGACCCGGGTTGTAATAGAGACCCGGGCTGTAATAGAAGCTTTACGGTATATATAAATGAAATAAACACCCGCAACAATAGTTATTGTATTCAGTCTGTCAATCTGTCGATGTAGACCAGGTCGACCTTACTGAGAAATCTGCTGTAGTTTACTCGCTAACTTTTCTTTATGGATCCCATTATTGGGAGCTTCCAACTATAGTGCCATAAATATTGGGGTCTGGAAAATATGATCTTGCATTGACTACATAATGCATGCTGAATCGCCTGAATTTAGCAAAGGGGAAGGGGTGAACATTTCGCAGGGTGTCACAGTTGCAAGCACCCTTTTGTTATTATGGTGTCGGACCGACACCGACACTACGTCGAGTAGAATCGAGAAATACCTCAGAGTCGACATGGTAACAGAAAGCGAACTACTCGCTCCCGCCCGATGCTGTTTAATTCTAAACACGAAGCAAACAAAATTTATTCTAAAATCGAAGCCTCAGAGTTGACACCAGAAGGAACCACCCATAATTGATGTTAGTGGTAGAGTTAATGGGACAAGTTGATAATTATATATGACATAATATCATGTTAAAGATTTACATTTATGCATGGGTTAAGGTAAGGGTGGGATTGTAGAGCCCTCAAAACGAATGGCGATGGAATATGCAGATCACCCCTACATACGAAAGTCCAACTGCTCTGACCTAGAAAACCTCAGCCCAGCCAGACTCGAGAAAATTTTGTTCGAGAACATTTCAAGCTGAAGTGGTGCGTCGGTTGGGTGTTCGAATTCACGCTTCTAGTCGCCATTGAAGTTTCAACTCGAAAATTTGTTAATAATAATTATTTATAATTTTATTACTATTACTAACAACTAGTGCTGTGGGTGTTTATTCCATTTGTTTATACCTATACCTATAAACATAATTTATTATATGGGCCATATAACAATAAGTCAAGAAAATACGAAATTAGTAAAATCCCGGCACCGGCGTGGTACTACTAGTCACTAGTTAAAGCCACTGCAAACTGCAATAGATTTTAAGGCCTTCTCACCTTTCCCCATATCAGACACACACGTACACTTAGTACTACACCATGGAGAAATAAAAAGCCTCAAACTCAATACTTTTCGGCGGGGCTGCCGACTGTCTTTCAATATTATTCAAAATATAACAAAAGAAGTCGGACGCAAATATTACCATCCAAGTTGAGGGTATGTGATCAGGGGCCGGACACAAATGGCGCCACCCATTATAGTGGGTGGGTCCCAAAAAGTGCCCTATTTAACGCAATGTTAAAAGCATCACCCATAGGGGTGGGTTGGTCCAAAAACTTGATGATGACGGGTGGCGCAATTTGTCCGGCCCCTCATGTCACCCGATGTTAAAGATAGTCATTTACGCAATGCTTAAGAACAGAGAAGAGGAATCAGATATATCTGATTCCTCTTCTCTGGCTTAAGAAGAGGGGGAAGAAAGGGATGCCGGGTGGGTCCAAAAATATGTTAAAGCTGGGTGGCGCCATTTACGACCGACCGGTCCCATGGGATTAAAAAGGCGAAAAGATAACTTCAGTTTTTATGAGTACTGCGTTGCGCACTGTCAGAAATATTAAAAACAAACTAGAATGAAAATTTGAATTTCGGCATGGTTACAACTTGCAAGTTGCAAGATGCAAATCTTTTGTTTTGTTTTTGTATTGGTGAAGACGAATCTGCTTGATTTTACTAGCTCGATCCATTAGAGGTGGATCAAGTTAGTAAAATCAAGCAGATTCAGGTTAAATCCAAGCGAAGGTGGTGAAAACCAATTTTCTGGTAATACATGGATGTACAGTTACGCTCGCTATTACATATACCTATGTCAGTTAATCATTTTGACGAAATATTCGTCACAGTAGGCACTATAAAATATTTCTGTTCCGTTCAAGTTACTAGTGACTTTGAAGAATACTCAATCTTTTTGTGATAAAAATTGATCCGCTGCCCTGGTACTCGTTCCATCCCATTATCTGTGAGACTCTCTCTCCCTCAGTTTTATCTGTAGTTTTAGTGGAGTAGGTGAATTTATGACTGTGATTGATGTAAGTAGACGGGGATTAAACGGTACATATTTTTTTCTCAAAAAAATATGACGAAAGAAATTACTTCACTAATTCAAATATTATATAGCTCGTGGAGGGAGAGTCCGAGGAAACAATAAATAATAAAATAATTATAAAGTGCTACTTCAGTTTACTTGAGATTGACACTTAACGACGGGGAAAGTTGGGAGAGTTTAAGGAAAAGGAAATTGTCATTGTCATTGCTCACAATGTAATGTATGTTAATCACATTTTGCATTTATGCCATCAATATTCGATCCAGATCTATGCAACGCTCAGGTAAACGAAAAAAACTAATATTAAAAAAAGACATTAAAAATGGATAAATACTGCAGAATTCCATCCCCCACCACTATACCCCAACTAATAAACACGGTTGAATTCCACTGTCATCATTACAAAGTAAAATTGTAAGTGAAATGGTGGTAGTGAATGTCAACAGTCAACAGTGTTAATTAGTTGGGGTATAGTGGTGGGGGATGGAATTCTGCAGTATTAATCCATCGTGGTGATGGAATTATATAATTTTGTTAGTGTTTGTAGTGGTGCCATTCGTAGTGGTGGTAACGGCGATGCAAAAATCAATGCCCTATTTCACCTAACTACTTTTGACTTTGCATTATTTATACTCTAGACTACTGGACTCTTGAGTATTACAGTAATACAGTACTTAATGAGGAGTGGGGAGTAACTGTTGAACTAGAACACTGAGACGGGTCAGAGCTGAACGGTCATTATTACAAAAGGTAAAGCAGAGAGGGATTTAGAATTGAGAGAAGCATACAAAATAATAACCATTATCCCTCCTTATTTTTAATGATATTGTTATTTTACTTTGTTAGAATCGGGGGATAATTGGATTTTGGATGGGACATAAAAATCGAAATCAGTTTTTAAGCATCCAAAAAGAAAAAGTAAACTAAGTTACCTACCTACCGACTTGTAACTGTAGCCTAGTTATTGGTATACGGGCCTTCACTACCCGGACACATGCTACCCAAAACCCAACCTAGGACATTTGCTACCCATGGCTAAAGTAGATATAAAATGCATGGACAATATTTATAAGTGTACCGTAAAACCATGGCATCGTTAAAATAGTTTATTAAGGCTAATATTGATAATGATAGAAGATAGTACAATTGCAGATTTACTTTGTTAGAATCTGAGGATAATTGGATTTTGGATGGGGCATAAAAATCACAATCAGTAAGCATCCAAAACGAAAAAGTAAACTAAGTTACCTACCTACCGACTTGTAGCAAGTACTACCGACTAGTAGAAGATGGTTTAATTGTAGGTAGTCGTTCAAAAATTATATTTAAAAGGTACATATATATTATCTTCAACCAGACAATCTAACAAGCCATTCCAGACACGCTGCATTAATTACTAAAAGACAGAAAACGGTACCAATAAAATTATAACGTATTCTTAAATACAATTTTAAAAAACTCCATTTGAGTATGAATTAATTATGGTGAAAAGACAGTTTCTAGTTTTAAAATTAAATTAACTAGCTTGCGCACTTACATTCACCATGCACCATCTTGTCTTATACCATTATCAATATTACCATTATTAAACTATTTTAACGATGCCATGTTATTACGGTACACTCATAAATATTGCCCATGCATTTTGTATCTACTTTAGCCATGGGTAGCAAATGTCCTAGGTTATGGGTAGCAAATGTTCGATGTTGGGTTTTGGGTAGCAAAAGTCCGGGTAGCAAATGTCACACAACCCAATTATTGCAATTATTGATATTGAATACAATTTACGGACACACAGGCATAGATACTGTCTTACAGCTTCGCCTTCGACTACGATTATAGTATTACAATTTACGTATGCTCCTGCAAAGTTTTCACTTTCAATACAATAAGAAACAAGTAAGGCACGGAGACCAAGATAGAACATGGGACATCCTCATTATCTATCGTTGGAATACAAAGTCGTGATAGTGGGGAAGGTTGTCGGGTTGTCCTAACCATTGGTGGGTGGAGCCCACCATGTGCAATTTGGATGTGGTGGGTGGGAACAATTAATAGATCGGGGGTTTCTTTGATAAGTGACGGCCATGCCGGTAAGTGATGTCCCTAGACGCCCTTGGGTCGGTGTCTAACCCTTCCGATGGACGGCTTAAGTTAATTGTGAAAAATCACTACTAATGCTACCCCGTGTGCTATTCAAACCCCCGCATACAATAAGAAACCCATATACTTCATTAAGGGAGCATACATTAATCTCGTCTACAAAAATCTAAAAAATTGACTCCCCACCCCTTGTCACCTTTAGTAAGAATTACAGACCTCCCCCCTCCCCCACGTCTACAGCAATGTAAAAATATTCAAAATGCATAGTAACTAATAGTAACTTGGGTACATTGATACGATATACATTAGAATATCGCAGTAGCGACCGCGATATCGATACGATATAAATTAAAAATTCGCAATACTGACAAGGGAACCACGCCAAGTGGTACGCTCCGATTTTAAAACAAGTATCCATAGTTGATTGATCCACCCGAGTGCACTACAACCCTAAAACGGTACGGTCGCAAACTGCGCCGTTGGTCCACAGTAGCCCGCCAAAGTTCAAAAAATGCTACTTTTTAAAATTTTGCCGCCTTGCAGTTCCTACATTTTTCATCCGATTTTCGAAAAATTTGAAGTTTTGTGACCTTTAAACAATTTTCTAAAAAGTAATTTCTGCGTTTTTAAAAATTCGTAAATTTTCATTTTTTTCTAAAAAATTGTAATAACACCCATTTTTCTGAGGCCCCTCAAAATACCTCATTTTTATATTATTATTTTATTATTATATCGATGCGATATAAATTAAACATCGCATTAGTGACTGCAAAATTGATGTAAATTAGAATATTAAAGCGAATTAGGAACAGCGATATCGATGCGATATAAATGAGAGTACTGCAAGATGTAAAACTATATTTTTATTCATGATCGATGAAAATGAATTTTAGATTTAAATAAATTGAAGTAAAAAAGAAACTTTTGTGTATAGATGTAAGTTTCTTTAACCCCCCCCCCCATGTTTTAGAAGGAGATTTAGTTTGTAGGCTTCCTAGCCATCTCCCGCCCCATTTTTGTCAACGTGATTTTAGTATGCTCTCTTAGTAAAATAACAAAACGGTAAGAATTCAGATTTACAAGCAGAGTAGCAACCCTACGGGTTGCAATATTCATAATATTACAGCCCTACACTCCTGTCTTGCACCCTCGAATACCCACGGCCACAATTTAGCGGTTGATCCTCTTAGAAATTTTTCTCCCAGACGTCTTCCTTCCGGAAATTTTCCTCTCGTACTTTTTCGTCCCAAACAAATGCGGAGGACATTTCCATCCTAGCATCCAAATTCATATAATCGCAATAAACGAGTTCTTGCCAGATAATGCATATATTTGTAGAAACTCATAATGTGAAGTACTAAAATCGATCATTTCCACTTTTTGTATGAAGTTTTGAGTATAATTAATCAAATGTAACGAACGTAATATGAACAGCATTGCACAAATAATGTCGTCTGATCAAACTGAATGCAAACAAAGTTAAATATAACATAAGTATCTGCAATATTCAATAGTGTAAAAATTTGTTTTAAGAAACAAATGGTATAAAAAGAAATTCTACGCAGTAATAAAGTAAAATAAATGAAACTAGTATGTTATAGTTAATTCCGTGCAGAAATGTACGTACTATGCTACTTGACCTATATTACTCAAAATGTCGAGGTATGGATCTAAAATATACTTAAATATGAATTCCAAATATAAAAGCTGCTTGCAGTAACTTTTTTCACTCACCCCAAGCACATGATAAGGAAAGAGAACAAAAAAAGCTTTTTAAGGAAATATAAGGTAAAATTAGTCTCCGTATAAACTAATATGACATGGTTGTAAAGTACAGCCATATAACTCTATAATCTTATGATGTAACTAACACGACAAACAACAGCATCAAGTCATTGTATTTTTACTGTCCCTAACTGCACCATAATTATACTTTCGAGAATGTCTACAAACTTCCGATTTGAAACGTTCTTGAATTTTTGATGCTAATTCTTTAGTTTCTGGGACAGTCCAAGTCTAAAAAGTTTGTGTGGCTATCCAGAGCAAATTTATTTGACGTTAACCATGCAACCTGCAATCCTGAAACAAAAAACAGAATGCCCCAACCTCACGCATGAGATTGTTGTGAGAGTATATGAGAGTATTGTTGTAACCTGTAAGAGACCGGGAAGACTACCACTTCCTCACAGGCAGCTATAACCACGTTGAAACTGAGTTCTTTTTCAGTGATTTACCATTGTCGTATTGATAACAATGTGTTAGTTCAAACATGATGATAAATTAAAAATAGAAATTGAAGCTCACTTTTACTAAAAACAGTGACAACATGATCATTAAAGGAACATTTCTACACTACATAACATTACCTAAAGCAAAACAAACCCCGGTCCCTGTCACTAGTTAATTCGATTAGTAAGTTTCAATAAATGTTTTGATTTGCATTTAAAAGGTTTAAAGGTACAGCTAAAAAAGAAGTAATAAACTAACAAATATATAATAATGTATAAAAACCTGTTAAAGCCGTCGTCCATTGTATGCAAAATATAGATTTGATGCTTTATAGTTTCAGTTTTAGCTGTTTGAAAGAAGCCTCGCTCAACATCATTTATCTTATACATGTGTTAAATATTGCATGAACTATTTAATTCTTAACTGTGTTTACCCATGCATTTATAAACCTAACGTGGTATGGGATATGGTCAAATTGATCAAATTAATAATTTATTGAGTCTAAACTTGAAATTATTGAACTAGAACTAAGAATACTTAATAGTTGTGCAAATAGGCTAGTTTTAAACTTCACTCTTATGCTAACTCTAACATTTCAGAAGCAGTAAAATTAAGTTTATATTTATTTGTAAAACAAAAAACAATTGGGTTTTAGAAAAACCATATTCGTTAATACTTTGAAATTTTCTGAGATTCTATGCAAGAATATGATAGATTTTCAAGAAAATATAAGTGATATGCACCCCTGTAGTTGTACTAAATAAGACTATGCAATCTACAAAAATTGTACATCACTACATAAAATGCATTAAATATAAGTAGGTTCCAATATATGCTAACAAAACTTTAATTGATTAAGTAAATAATAACATCCAATTTTTGTAAACAATTTATTTATAAACGTTTTATGTAAACAAGTATTTTCTACACTAACATCCTTGAAAGGACAACAATATTACTATTTGTAAGTAACGTGTACTAACTATGGGTTGTAAGTGTAATTACCGTTTCCAATTGTGTCCACCAAATGAATGAAAATAAATAATGAGTTTATTTTACTGCAGTTGAAATGACGCCATTCCATTAGAGCTAATCTATACTAATCTGAAAATTAATTAAAAAAATTGTAGATACACATATTAATTATTGTTAATATTATTTTTTAATCTGGAAGTAGTGCTAATTAAAACCTATAAGGGACTTGAATCTGGATTTTTCATGTTCGAACGTAGAAAGCACAGGGTGTCCAAGGTATCATCATTAAATCTTGTCCGAAGTTTCGTACAAATAAGAGATGCTGATGAAAAACTCCGTTCACTTTCAACAGAAGTAGGTTTTATTGTCATTAGCATGTGAAAAACCTTATCTAAGTATTGCCCTCTCGTTTTATTCTTCTCCAGAAATGCCATTTCAGCCGTTAACATTGTACTCATAGGATTGGATTTTGGTGGATTCAAACATCTACTCTTGTCGCGAACCTTCTCCATTGCTTCTTTTTGCAGCTCATCGAAATCTAGGTTAGATTTTTTGTTTGGAGGCTCAGAACATTCAACTACAACTTCAGAAGATTCTACTACTTTAGCTTGTTTCGGTTCAATGGGAGCTAATCGTTTAATTAGCTTAGCTAAGTGATCCTTAACAACTTTCTTTTCGGGAAAGCTAAACAGTTTAAGTATCTGGAGTTTCACTTCTTCAAAATCTGGGAAATTGTTGGGGTCCTCAAACACATTGTAAAGATCCTTATCTTCATCGTCACCACATCCAACATACTTGGATAATAAGCCCAAATCAAAATCTGCCTCTAGTAGGGATCCTGTGTGCAAATATTTCATAACTGCACCGTTCGTTGTCCAGCGATGTTTTATTCTGATGAGCAATCTTTGCACAAATCTTTTGCTAAGACCATTCAAATGAGAACCCAGGATGTAGAGCAGAGTCTTGAGTGCTTCCTCAGCTTCAAGCAGCGTGATATTACGCTTGCATAAATTTGTGACCGTCATCTTAACTGGTTTTAACATGCGTTCGACACACCTTAGCACAAATTTTTCACACGAGTCAAGTTTAGCATCTTTGATGATGACATCTTTCAATACCGTGTCAACGCACTCCGTAAGCTGATTATAACGCGAAATCATGTCGTATAAACTTGACCAACGGGTCCGACAGTCCAGTATTAAAGATAACTCGTGTCCAAATTTGGCTTGAACTAGTAATTGAAGTTTTTCCTGGTCACGAGGGGATCGTTTAAAATGAGCTACTATTTTTCTTACTTTTTTAATAGCGGCTAGTACTACCGGGTTTTAAAAGTCCTCGAACACTTCTTCTGTATCAATATTGAGCTGAGCGCTATCTTCGTCAACTTCATTGTCATCCTCATTTGAGCTTGCCTCATCGTCACTTTCTGATTCATCACTCAGTTCATTCTCTTCATGGATATGATTTTCACCGCCGCTTGTGCCAGAACTACTACTTAAATTGTAATCGTTTTCCATAAGTCGGGTTTTCTTTTTGGTACGTTTTTTCTGGTATAAAACATCAGTCACTGCCAGTTGTATGCCATGCACCAGACATAACTGATGCTCAATATCTGAGTGTTTGTGCAAAGCCTCCATAACTTTGCATCCATCCGTGATGAAACTAACAATATGCTTAGATGTCACAAGCCCAAATTTACTAAGTCTAGCATTTACTAACTTTAGTAAATTGTCGGCAGAGGCTTTACCCGTTATTCGGATCAAACCAAGATTCCAGAAATATTCTGACTTGCTGAATATATTTACATTTATGTACCTCCTGTTTCGTAAACTCGACTATTCGTCGAAGTCGACAGAGAAGAACTCTCCTTGCTTGAGTTGTTCTTGTAGTTTTAAAGTAAGAAGAGTTCTTACTCTGTCGCCAAACTTCATAACTTTATCCTTAATAGTGTTGTCCGACTCCGGAAGCTTTGAACCGTCCTTTGTTGTTGCGGTTATACCCTCCCGGATATCTTTGCTTGTCTTAAGCTGATTAAATGTCAACCTATCAATTGCTGTCATTCTAGTGAGTTTAGCTTCCAACGGATGTGCATTGCTTAGAGTGTCAAGATTCGCAATCACTGATGGTTGAACCACAACTAAATACAGAATATTATTTATTAGGTTTTAGATTTTCTTTATTATGGAATGTTATTACAAGTAAAGTTTACTTTTAGATTTTCGTTTTCTTTTGAATGTTGTGATTTTGTGGATTTCTTTCATATGATTATGAAGGGCAGTAGTACTTCCATTTTTTGTTAGGATTTTAGTGTCACAAGTATTACATATAGCATGCCCTTCACATTTAACGAAAAGTGTCCATATATTTGGCAATATAGGAGGTTGCTCAATAGCCTCATTGCTCATTTTGAATGCAAATTAGCTGAACGTCTACAAAAATTATTAAATTTAAATAAATTTGGTGGGAATAAAACACACTTGCAGAAGTATATAAATGCTTTTTAAATAATAAGCCTAATTTATAGGTGAAACATAGGTTGTAATATTGTGTGTTTACATATGTTTTAGAAAGAAATGCCTATTTTCATTGGCAAAACTTTCAAAACTCCCAAACTCAAAAAGTAATTTAAATCCTCGGGTACCCAAGGATTTTGAGGTACCCAAAGTTTTTTAATACTTGTGTACCTAAGACTCCTGGGTCTCCCAAAGAAAAATATTCCGGGAAAACCCAAGAATTTTGGATGGAACTCAAAATACAGGCGGTTATTGTTTTACACTGGCGGTACACAAATAAGTATAGGTTCCATTAAAGTTACCTCAATAACTAAACCCAATCTCAGAATTCTTATTTCAGATTCAGACTTGCAGTAGTTACATCTTCAATAAAAATGGTTACCAAACCATTTTTCAAAATTGTAAAAAATTTTAAAATTTTGAATATTCTTCCATTAAATTTATCTTAAGAACTAAAACGAATTTGGAAATTCTAATTTCAGATTCAAACTTGCAGGGCTCAGTTCTGTTTAAATTCCATGCAAAGATGAATATTTACGCAATGGATATAGTTGCAATATGCTCACCTCATAAGATAGTCACAAAGTGTCTTAAAAATGGAAATAGTTTGATAAGATCATATATAGGCGTCCCTGTATGGTTTTTTCCTGCTAGCAACTACAACAAAATTTAAAAACTAGCATTACGTTAGGGGACTATGGAAAATTTCAAAATTTTGAAATATGGTCTGGTCATTGGGCAGATGTGACTACGGCGAGTCTGAATCTAAATATAGAATTTTGAAATTCGTTTTGGTTCTTGAGATAAATTTCATGGAAGCAAGATTCAAAATTTCAAAATATGGTCTAGTAATCATTTTTCTGTTAGGCATGACTACGGCGATTCTGTATCTGAAATTAGAATTTTGAAATTTTTTTTGGTTCTTGAGATAAATTACATAGAAGCAAGATTCGAAATTTTGAAATAATTTTAGAAATTCGAAATATGATCTGGTAATCATTTTCCTAGTAGATGTGACTACGTCGAATCTGAATCTAAAATTTCAAAATTCGTTTTGGTTCTTGAGATAGTTTTCACGAAACGTATACTTTTTGGTGTACCGCCAGTGGAAAACGATTACCACTAGGACACTGTGGGACTTGCACATAGTGAGATGTTCTAATTAGGGACATACCACGACTGTCAGAAATCCTACTTTTCAATTTGGTAAATTGAGTTTGGCTTTCTTTCGTATCTTATATCCGTTTTTTAAAAATCTGATTGAACTGTAAACGTCTCAAGTAAAATGTGAAAGCTAGCATTTCAGTTTTAATCGCTATGATAGTAAATTGCCCATTTTGAATTTCTCAGGACTTACGAGATTCAGAGGATTGCATTAGAGGTTTGCGCTAAAATATAGCCCTGAATCTTACAAGGGAATGGTTTTGCATGTTACCCGCCAAACTCAAAATCTGCCACTCACAAAAATCAGGCTAGCTTTGAATAGCACAGATTCAAAGTAACTCGACCGCATTTTGCGTTTTTCGGTCACAGTGGCCCGTCAAAGTTTAAAAAATTCAAATTTTGAATTTTTGGCGCCCTGTAGCTTCTTACATTTTTCATCCGATTTTGACAAAATTTGGTTTTTTCTAATCCTTAGACTATTTTCTAAAAAGTAATTTCAGGATTTTTCAAAATTCGAAAATTTTCATGTTTTGGAAAAAATCGACCCTAAAAAGTGGGCCTCAAAAGTATTGGTTTTTTGAATTCTTTTCAAAAAATGAAAATTTTCGAATTGTGAAAAATCCTAAAATAACTTTTTAGAAAATGGTCTAAGGATTAGAA
The DNA here is from genome assembly GCA_949802685.1 of Dicyrtomina minuta. Lineage (NCBI taxonomy): Eukaryota > Metazoa > Arthropoda > Collembola > Symphypleona > Dicyrtomidae > Dicyrtomina > Dicyrtomina minuta. The sequence continues at coordinate 50,037,617 of OX461809.1, forward strand.
AAAACCAAATGTTGT
>OX461809.1:50037831-50172260 GCA_949802685.1 Dicyrtomina minuta
CTAACAGTAGACAAAGCAAACCCTTGGCTTGTACTACATAGTATTCGTATATTATTCGCTTTCAAAATTGACGAGACATTTACTCTTTACTCATTCCTCATTGTTAGCTCTCGTCTTGCGCCTTACCTATACACAGATAGCCCTGCTGAACCTAGTTTAGTTCCCACAAAGAACTTCACCCATTCGAGTATGCTTCTTCATCTAAAAAATAAACAGCATTGTTCTAAATTGTAAGCCTGAATCAGATGAAGAAATTGAAACAATCGAATACTCACCCGGTTTTTCTCAAGGTAATTTTATAACTGAAAAGTTATTAGTTCATGCAGAATTATTAGAAAAAAGGTTGCGTGAAAAATGTAATACGATTTGTATAGAAAATTTTGTTTCATTGGCACACTAAAACGCGGTCGTCATTATGTCGTCTTGTCGTCATTTGTTGTCATTGCATTGGTCGTCATCGTCATAGTCGTCATTTGAAAACTGGTCGTCATTGGACTCCGTAATACGTACCATAATGATTTACTGTATACATTATATACCTTCTAGAACTAAATTTTTCAGGGAGCTGATTACAACTAAACACTAAACCCAGCAATGTAAACCTCTTACTGAAAATTTTTAGCTGCTACCTAGCCGGAAAAGGATTTGATCTACTCTTCAACTTCTGGGACACGGCCCTAAGCACCAGGCCCTGCACTACAAATGTATTGAAGAAGAATGCACGCCCCCCCCCCCGCCCACATACAAAAATACCTACTTATTGATGCAATACTTTCTAGCACTTATGTTGTAGCACTTACGTTTTCAAAAGTTTTCATTTTTTTCAACAAATGAGGTATTTTGAGGGGCCTAAAAAAGCTGTTTTTTAAAATTCTTTAGAATACAATAAACAGTTTTGAATTTTCAAAAACGCAAAAATTACTATTTAGATATTGGTTTAAAGGCAACAAAACCTCAAATTTTTCGAAAATCAGTTAAAAAATGCCGATACTGCAAGGCGCCAAAGGTTAAAAATCCGGCGCCTTGCGCCGGTGTAGGCATCCGTGGGCCTGAAGTAGATGCTGAGCTTAAGTGACCCTTGGCTTACTCAAAGCAACAAGGTAATTTCAATTATGGAATAAAATGATTTATAGAATATAAGTGTTTTATTTAAACGCCAAAAGTTACCCCTAAACTTGTACTTCGTAACATTTTTTGCCTAAATTGCATGATTTGAATGGCAATTGGCTGACATGGAACTATTAGTGTTGCATTACTTAGATTACCTTGTAGTTGTACTGTAGTGCCGCGAGAATTTGAAGTTTCATTAGAACTGTATGTAAATGCGTATACCTATACAAGGCACGCATTTGGGGCGTACGCAAACAGCGCCACCCACGTTCAGGGTGGGTTACTTTAAAAAAGGTTCTGAAAAAATTGACAAATTGAGTGGGTGGGCCGAAAAACTTGGTAAATTTTGCTGGAGCCATTTGTGAACGGCCCCTTCACCCGTTTTTAGATACAGTCACGAAAGTTTTTTTGACATGAGTCCCTTTAACAGTTAATTGTAGATCAATTGTCAGTCCGAGCAAAGTTAAAAAACAATACAGACCTGCCTGCTCGCATTTGTAATTGTTTAAAAGTAGTTTCAAGTAATTCTCATCAAAGCTATGACCTGTAGTGTACGGCCATCAGACGCACTGACAGACAGACAGACGGGCATGGCCATAACAATAGTTGCTTAAGCTCAGCATCTAAAAACGAAGTACTTTTTTAACTTTGGCTGGCAGCTGTTAAGGTTCCTCACGAGTCGATTTTTGCAAACTGGAACTGAAAATTTTTGAACCGAAATTGCAAACCCGAACCTACCCGATCTTTAATCGAGAGAGAGTAAATATTTATTTACAACTGGCGTAACTATTACGCTTGCCATTTAGACACAGTAAGAACAAAAAACGTCTTTCAAAATTAATTATGATTTTTCAATGGGAAGATATGAATCAACAATTTAACATTAACTATGAGACAAATTCATATTATATAAATGATTATGAGCTATTCGGCAGGATCCTCTAATTGTAGCAACTACTATTTCTTCTATCATTCTTGAAGGAAGGCGCAGTTCTTTACGAAATGATTCAAAGAAACGAGTTATAGTTCCCCTAGCTCCAATTAGAAGTCCAACCACTTCCAACTTCTTCAATTGGTACTTGTCTATGAAGTAAGGAATGAATGGGTTATAATGAACCTGTTTTTCAATATTCACTTCCTCTGCTTGCGTTAAAGACTGCTCCATACGTATTGTAGGGTCCAGAATATACCCCGTCTTCAAATCTTTACGCCAGCATATAATGTCTACCCTTTTTGAAGCCCCATCAGACACTTCCTCATGCACAATCCAGTCGAGCGTTCTTAAATGAGTAGCAATGATAGATCTGACTTCATGATGTCTACTGGTCCTGAGTAAACTTCTTACGTGACATTTCCCTAGAAAATGAGCGAGGGTTTCTTTCTCTTTGCAGTGCCTGGAAAGGGATGATTCTAGCGAACGACCTGGAATAGCTTTAACAGGATATACATATCCAGTCTTCAAAACCCGAACCGACCCAAAACTCGATAACCCTATTCGTCCCGAAAAACTCGATAAAAAGCTACAATTTAATTCAAAACTAAACACAGTGTATTTAATTTACTTAAAACATTCAGTACGCCAACTTTGGATTCAATATACTATAATATTATATTTACAGCCCCAGGCTATAAATTATTTTGAGTTTAAGACGTAAGAGAATGAAAAATAATATCCTGTACGTATTACTATTTTAATATCACTAATAAATGTGCTAACAATCACTCAATGCATATTTGACAATAATATTTAGGATTAGAAGTGTATATTTTTGTTGAGACCACCACGGGGCACATAAGTGCTGTTATTGTCTTTGCTTTCAAATTAATTCCAGTAGGATACACGACGTGTACACCTGAAGAAAATTCCCGTTCAAGGGAAACGGATATCCCTGGAACTGCGAGATACTCCGTGGTCATCGAGCTCAAATTTTGGGTAGTTTCTAGCATTCATTTGCCAGAATTCCAGCGCATTTCCTTTAGTTTTTCCTGTTTTGAACTAAGGTTAAACTTAAACCTAAATATTTCACTGTATACCCTTTTCTCAAGAGCGCTTTTGTTGCGATGAGCCAACAAGTTGTCAGTTGTAGCTTACATCCATTAATACTGGGCACAATAGAGAGAAAAACTTTATTAAGTCACTGTTGCACAATTGTAATAGCTTCACAGCTCAGTATACAAGACAATACATTCTTAAATAAAATTTAAACATTTTAAAATTCAATACAGATTGAACAATACAGATTGAAATTATATTTACTTGGAATCAAAAAACTAGATCAGTTTTCCGTTCTGACCCAATTCGACTTCAAGTTTCTCGAGTTACGAAATTTGAAACTTGAACTGGACCAAAATTTTTTGGGTTGAAGAAATTGCCAACTCGAACTGACTTGAAACTCGAACCGATCAAGCGGGTTTCAAACCGGTTCGGGTTTTGTCTATCGTAAGCAGCTATGGACAAACTGCGCAATTTGCGACCGGACTGTTTTAGGGTTGTAGTACACTCGTGTGGATCAATCAATTGTGGATACTTGTTTTAAAATCGGAGCGTACCACTTGACGTGGTTCCCTTGTTAGACAACTTAGTCCCTTAGACTTGAAAAACTCGTCCATGTCTGCTATGAACATTGAGAATGAAATAAAAAATTACATTTCTATCAGGCGGACTCTTTCCGTTACTTTGATTTTTCTGCAGTATTTCTGACCTGTTCTATCTAGTAGGTTTGCTCTAGAGTAAAGTTGTCTGAGAACTGTAATGACTTCCTTTTGAACTAATGTACTAGCTTATTCCATAGTATGCTGTCATTGACCAAATCAAAGGTTGTTTAATAGTCTACAAATAAGGTGTAAAGCTTTCTGTTGAGTATGCAAATGTAGTTATGTACAATACTTGTAAATAAAAATATTTGGTCTAGTCTAGACAGCATCGTTTTCTATTAAATGCTGCTTGTGCTTCTAGTAGTTCCTTACAATTTTTTGCCCAATCTGTGATTCTGTTGTAAAGAATTTGCGTAAATAGTTTAGCAGTGCAACTTATCTGAGCAATTCCTCAGTAACGTTTTGGCAAGCAACGATTACTGTTTTTAAACCAAATAAAAAGCATGATACTCAACCAGCTAGCTAGATATTTCTCGTTTAAAATAATATTGAGCAAAGAGTTAAAATATTTTCCACTGCTAGTTTAGACCTTTAAAATATTGATTTAAAATCAATATTTGAAATTTTATATAATTTTAACATAATTTATGATTTTTCCAGTTCAGTAATCGCGACCTTACAGTCATAAACATAATCAATAACTCCAAGCAAGTCAACTTTATTTGGCTCTTTAGGTGGCATCACATCCTTGTAGAAGTCTTCTAAAGTTTAGTTCTAACTAGTAGTTAACTTTTGTTCGTTTTTGCTACTTTCTTCATTGCTTTGAAACAGTTTGACCGTGCCTCATCATTTTTAGGTATTCCTGACCTTATGTAAGTTTTCTTGAAAGTCTGCAAAATAGTTTAGTTTGTGAGTTTTTACGCTTTTTTGCGTTCTTTAATTCAGTATACACTATAAATTTGTAGTTGCATGGTTTAATCTTGCTTGTTAGTTATAGACTTTCTTGTCTTTTTGCTAAAATTTTTTTACAAACTAGTTTTTTTATTTGCAACTTCAAACAAACCTTTTAAAAGGAATCGTCTACTGTTGCATTTTGATAATTAGTTAGAAATATTTTTGATCTGATAAGCTGATAAGATCCGTACGGCTGGGACTAGTACGCGATTTTGTCAGCCCTGTTATGTTGGGCAAGTTGGCTTTTATTAGAGAGTTTTTGAATGTAACGTTCTGCGGCAGCCAATCCACGAATGAATTAATGACCTTGACCCTGACTGAAAGTAATCAATAAAGAATCAAACTTTAGTAAATTTATATTTAATTGCTATTAAATTACCAGTGCTTAGTTTATTAGAGATAATAAGAATTAGGAAGGTTTAATTTGGTGTGGAAGATATAGTCGTTAGTTAATTTAAGCATTTACCTACTGACAGATTCATTTTTTAGTGTGTGCGTTTCTTTTTTGTTTCATTTAGGGACTTTGTAAGTTTAGTTTACTTATTTTTTAAACGTTTCAGTTTTCTTTTAATTAAATTTTTCTTATATTTTAAAGTAGTTAAAACACAGAAGAGAATAAATATCTGTTATTTCTTTACAGATAAGGCAGTACTAATTGTTTTAAAGTTTGTTTGATCGAGTTGTTTATTGAAGTGTAGTTATGGCGTTTGGATGTGCCTAACAATTTTACAGAGTAGGTATACTTGTTGTGTAAAATGGTTTTTTTGTTGTGTATCTCGTTAGATGTTAAATTCTTTAACTTTTTTACGAAATTTTTGAAGTAAAAACTTTAAATATTTGCTCAGCTTTGATCGGTTTTGTATGCAGAAGATTTCGCTTGATCAGATAAGTGGAGATATGTTTTAAGTATTTTGCTTTTTTACGGGTTTTAACGTTTTAAGATAATAAATCAATTAGAGCCAGCCAAACGAAGGACCAATTTGGAATTTTAGGGTCGCTCAAGCAAATGTCTGCTAAACATACCCAGAAACAGTGGTGTATGTTTTATCGGTCCTATGGCGTTAGGTCAAATGCACCTAATTTTAAAATAATTGTTTGAAAAGTTGTGCATTTTGTACGAAATTTCGTACTTATGCTTTATGTACAAAAAAACAGTCCAAATTGCGTGTTTGAATTGCGTAAAGAGGTAATAAATTGTAAGAGTTGGTGGTTTAAATGCACAGAGTTATCTTATACATAATATTACATAGAAGTCCGACTGGTAGCCGTTTGCATGTAATTATTTTCCAGAAGACCGCATGAATGAATTTGTGCCTAGTTGATTTACATTGCAGCAGAAATTTTCCGCAGTAGCGAAGTCCTTATTTTTGCAAAACAACTTTTGTTCCTTTGTTTTCACTTTTTTACTTTTCGCCGCATCAGGGTATAAATCGTATAGAGGTAGTTCACCAATAACTTAAGATTCTTCAATAATTCAAGATTTATGGTTGGAAGGGCAATACGTCCTACGCAAACTTACAGTAACCATGACGCTACATTTTATCTGCGCTAAACTAAAGGAAGAAGAACCCATGACTACAACCTGTCTTGTTGGCTGTCTGCCGTGAACTGAACGTTTTGCATAAGGCTCAGGTTGCTATAACGATTTAACGATTTATTACGATAAAAAAGAGCTATCTTGGTTCTTTACTGAAAATATGTGTACTGGTATGTGTATTTATGTGTTTTATGTTTCTGTTTTTGCAACAATAGTAATTAATGTCAATGTGTGTGATTCATATAATTCTAAATGTTTATTTTTGTAAGTATAAGTACATGTATGGTCACAAACGGGTATTTGCAAACATGCATGTACGTATGTGTTTGCGCATGTTAAAAAATGTAGTTTTTGTAAGGGCATTAGTGTGCTTGTTTTTATGGATGTTTAAGCGTGTGCATATCGTTTTGACTGGAAAAATGTGTAAGGTGAGGGTGAAATGAGACAGTAGTTGTTGGTTAGTATAGTAAGTAAACTAGCTACAATAGGTTATTACGAGTAACATGAGCAGGAAATTCGCGATCAGTAGCGTGGGAAAAAATTGGTCCCACCTATGTATGTAAAAAATTTGATGACAATGCGTTTTCGCCAACACCTCTACCCTTATGATAAGATTGACAACTTGCAACTACACACGCAATTTATCTGCGACGTCTTTGATAGAAATAAATAAAGTGTGTAGAGCAACGGTATGTCATACAGATAGACTTTTATTCAGCATAGGTTTGTATTCAATACACTAACGGCTATATGGACAGTGTTTGCTTTGTACGGCCAACCTTTTTCTTTGTAAGGCAAGCAGCCTTCTCACGGCTTTAGCTTCTGCCACCAGGCGTTAGAACCACTGAATGAGCACAAACAAGACTCAATACAATTTTGCTATGTTTACGCTTGAAGTATAGGACTCTAACTTTTTTCTTTCCTCTGCACTTCTCCACTATGAAATCTATATTTTTCCTCAGAGCATCTAGTTTGAATCTGAGGTTAATTCAGAAAACACCAATGACATGCAAAGCGGCATATGATTCGATGTTTAAACCAAGCCACAGCCACACGCCTAATCTAATACGAGCACTGCGAGCCGTTGGAATTTAATTCTACTTTTGCTTGAGAACACAAGAGAGGAGACTACAATAATTCTAGTGAGGTTAAAATCCTATAATTAAAATTAAAATTAACCAAATAAAATGGAAGTGAAGATAATTGACGTTGAGTTTTTAGACTTGAATGGATTAGATGAGGTTGAGATAGAATTTTTGAATTCTATTCTCACTTCAAACAAACCAAATTCACTATATGGGTATAAGTCGAGACCTGAAAAGGGGTTGATTAGAGTTAGTAATTTTAAAGTTGCAGGCAGTCTCCAACGCTTGATTCATCTGAACTGGCTGCTTCTTTCTCAGGACCAATATCCGATGTTCCGGTAGTTAAAGTGCAGGTGGATCTAGAACAAGTGGGTTGTGTTTGTAAGAGCCTTTTAACAGGTAAATCAGTTACTTACCGCCAGGCGGCAGAAAGCCGGTAGGTTGTTAAAATTAGCTCTCACTAATTCATTAATTATATGTAGTAAAAGTGAGTGTCACATGTCCAAATTAATAGGAAAAGGTAGCTAAAACCAAAGGCTATTAGAACAAGTGAACGGTGAAGTGTAAAACCATCCATTAGCTGAGATTTGAACCCGAATTAAAATACCAATTTGGCAAGTAGGCAGGCCGACAAAATCTAAAAAGTGCACGTGTTTTTAAATACAAAATTTGTACAGTAGGTACATACCAGACGCCGCTCAACGACTACTGCACTTCATACACAGCAATAATCGTGCCCGATGTTATTATATACATTATTACATAAAAGGTACAAAAATCATTTACAGAAATTATCAATGGCCACCAATTTGGACTCACTTATTCGTGCTAAACACGATTCAGAACTAGCAATCTACCCAAATCTCACTAAATGACCATGCACATTCTGTCCGCAGCTTTTACAAAATGCTAAAGGAGTTAAATTACATATTACAAAAAAACATCAGACAGAGCACCGGTCGTTCGTTGCCGACAGCTTCAATACTCAGTAGTGCCGTAGATCATACTGAAGACGCATCTTTACTGTCGTTATCAGCCGATTTTAAAAACATAATATTGACTCTAAAAAATCTCCTTCTTACTGAAAACCCAAATCATGAATTATTCGAATCCACACTTCAAAATTATCAATCGACACTCCGAAAGTGCAAAGTTGAACTGCCAAAGCCCCCAAACCCAAGTTTAAAATTTTACAAAATAAGTAAAAATAATAACCTTTTTCAAAACGCCGACAGAAGTCACCAAACAAACTCAAACCCCGAAAGAACCTCTAAACGTGATCGCCAGGACCGGAAGCAAAAATTTATGAAAAATAATTCAATGGCTGTACTCTTACAATAGAAAAAAACGGTAGTGCTAGCCACGGGCGGCGGCAACGATAAAGGATGTACGATTGATCTCGACAAACTACATCATGAATTTTCACAGCGTTGGTCAACCCTAAACCCAAAACTGAGAATCACTTGTAGTGAACTCTCATCATCCGATCAGGCTGAGCTCGATGAAAACTTTAATAGTTGTAATAATATCTCAGTTGAAACAATGAAGTTTCACATCAAAAAGCCTAATATAGAAAGCTTACCTGGCCCAGACGGCATTATACCCCGATGGGTGAAGGCAACGTCCAACTACTCGGCAGAAATTCTTTCTCTATGCCTCAAATATATGCTAGAATACAACTATGTCCCCGAGTTCATGAAGAAAGCCAGAATCATACTCATTTACAAAAAGAAGGGCGACCCACAGGACCCAAAAAACTGGCGGCCTATCAGTATTTGCTCAGTTTTACGCCGAATACTTGAAAAAGCTCTTGATAAGGAGTTTCGTTCTTATGTCGACTTTAACGAATGTCAAAAAGGATTCACATCAACACATCAATTCACATTGAACTTTGATCAACACTAAGCTGTTTGACGCATGCATGAAACAGGCAAAGAAAGACAAAACGGATTTCACAGGCGTTTTTTTGGACGTTGTTCAAGCATTTGACATGGTTGGTCACAATCACATTATCCACAATTAATTCCAAGGCGGCTCCATCAAAGCTAAAACAACTAACCATAAGCCTGCAAGTGAATAACCATACCACTATCCAAACAAGTAAGGGCAAAACTTCTCGGAGACTGAGTAATACTCTGAACTATGCAGGCCTTTAAACAGAATTCACGTCTCCATGGCTGGAGCTTAATCTAGTATCTTACAGAGGGCGATAGTAATACATCCCAATCAATAGCTAGAACTTTGCAAATAAGTTAGTATTAAGTTACTGGCAGCTATCTCGACGAGCACATTTAGTTAAGCATACCACCAAGCTTGACTAAATATGGTGTGTCTCAAGAGTAGCAAGCCAAAAAGTAATACAGTGTACATGGGCGTCTGCCTGCGAGTACAATACTGTTACATACATACATACATACAGGTAAGGGCAAAACCAAGGAAATATATTTCAAACGTGGCGTCCTGCAAGCCAGTCCTTTCTCTCCGTTTGTGTTTAACATCGCCATTGACCACAAACTTGAGGAAATCAATGACCTTGATGTGCGGCAAAAGTACGGTTTTAATCTGCATCCCAACCATGAAAATGAAACGATATCAAATTATGCGGACGACACAGCCCTAACAGATAATTCCCGCGACTCAGCAAAAATCCTGGCTCAAATAGCCTCACATCTTTTTGACCAGCTCGGTCTACCAATAGGTCCAGAAAAATCAGAATGTGTAAGTATCGTAAATGGAGTACTATGTACGGACGACTTGATAGTGAGTGATACTTTTAAAATTAGAAGCCTTAAGGACAACGAAACCATAAAATATCTCGGAGTCAATTTCAAAGACGAGCTTTCATTCAACCACGGCGAAGTCTTTAAAAAGTTTCAGTCCAAGCTGGAGGCACTAGTTGCGACACCTTTTTCGCGTCCTGACCAAAAATTATACGCAGTTAACCAATATATATGGCCCATCCTCATTTTCCCGTTTTAACACGCTCTCTTAAAAAAACTATCAGTGTCGTTTCTTGACTCGGTTGACCTAATCCTAAAAAGCTCAGTGAAAGAATTACTGGGAGTTCCGGACAGCCTACCTACTTCAATGATGTACTCCAGTCATACTGTTAAGGGTCTAAATCCAGTCCAAGCCTCCTGGGAAGCTTTAATACAGCAATACAACGCGTCCGATATTTTAATCCAGTGCGGAAATGCAATACTTAACTCAGTGTACGATTTCGATCTCGAAAAAAAGAACTGCTTAGAAAGGCTCAAGATCCCAACAGAAATCCAACAACTATTGGAACCCGTAGTCAATAGTACCAGCAATAATGATGAGACGAATAAGCCTAAGCGCAAAAGCAAAGAGATTCGGGAATACCTTAGTAGCCTCGAGTTTCAAAAATGGAGCTTTCTACCAAGCAAGCAAAAAGGTGTCATCCAATTCCAGGAAAGCAGAGCGGGCAATAAATGGGTGATCAACAAGACCGGACTATCATCATCAGAGTGGGTCACCGCAATTAAAATGAACGGTAACGTTCTTCCAGTTAATGCAATACCAGGTCACGGCCAAGAATCAAACCGCTGCAGACACTGCAACGAGATTGAAACCCTAGGACATATTCTGGGCAAGTGTATCAAGGGCGAGCTACTGAGAAACAATAGACACCATACAGTCCGATCAATCATAGAGTCCTATTTCTTGAAGATGGGATGGGAAGTATTTGAGGAAGTATCATGCCTTTCCTCCGGCGACACAACAGCAGGCATTCCAAGAAGAGTCGACATCATAGCATTCGACCGTCAATCCAGAAATGGAATTATTCTGGACCCAACAATAAGATGGGAAGTCGATGAAGACCAAGCTACCAAGGTCGATGAGGAAAAACAAGCAATCTATGACCCCTGCATTCCCTACTTCCAAAATCATTTCAATCTCCGTAATATTAAAACAATCGGGTTGTATTTCGGAGCGCGTGGAACGATTAGCAGCTTCTTCGAAAAGTTCTGAACAGAATAAGGCATTCCAAAGACTGCAATTATTGAAGACATCGTTATTGCAATTCTCAAGGGTTCCACTCAAATATGCCAACAACACCTATACTCAACACCCAATCCCGGATAATAATATGTAAATTATTCTATTACTACATTTTTTCTGTACAACATAAATATATTCCATAATAGGGCTAAACCCCTGGTACCGTATACTGTGTCATTTTGGCAACTTTCTGTATTGAAAACAGTTGACGAATAAAGTCTATTATATTATATAAGCTCTAGCGTTACCTTTATGAGCGAAGATGCGAGGGATTCGTATTTCGCTTACCAACTAGTTAGTTTATTCTTTTCGTCAAAAACATAATATGTAGTAAAATATTAAGCATAAACAAATCATCCGTGCATATTTTACATGAAGTTCGTTGTTCCTGTGAAGATTGGTTGAAAATGACCCATATCCAATTTAAGCTACAATCAAAATGAGCTATATTATAAAAACAAACTGAGAAGCATGCAAAAATGTTAATGAGGAGGTTTTGAAAAACTTAAAATGTTCTATTTCAATGTTTTTGTAAAGTGTAAAATGTTCTATTTCAATGTTTTTGTAAAGTGTAAAATGTTCTATCAACATGTTTTTGAAAACTGTAAAATGTTCTATTTACATGTTTTTGAAAGATGCAAAATGTTGTATTTACATGTTTTTTAAAAGCTCGATGTATTTACCTAAATGTTTTCAAGACATGTTTCAATATTTTTGTAGATAGTGCATGTTGTTTTTAGCTACTAGTGGGAATGGGTCATTTTGGTTCTTCACAGGCGATATATATTAATTTAATTAATAAATGTAGCATCAAATTATTTTTTCCGAACAGGTTTGAAAGATGGTTCTCTTTCTTTGAATGATGAAAGCAATTCAAGCAATGTGTCGAGAGAAAACACTGTACAAGAATTCGTCACAAAGCTGGAAACTAAAAGCTATGCAAAATCATGGAATGCCAGTGCGGCTGCCACAAGTGTTAATTGCCCAATTGCCCTAGCTCCTCACAACGTAAACTAAACCATTCAGCGGGGGAAGAAACTATCTTAGAGAAATTCAAACAAATTCCAGCTTTCATCAAGTCAGGAGAAATGAGAGATTATCAGGTGCGTGGACTAAACTGGTTGATTTGCCGGTATGAAAATGGCATCAATGGCATTTTAGCAGATGAGATGGGTTTAGGGAAAACCATTCAGACCATATCATTATTTGGTTACCTCAAGCACTACTGTAATGTTCGAGGACCGCACCTAGTAATTGCACCAAAATCAACCCTGAGCAACTGGATGGATGAGTTTGCCAAGTGGTGTCCGACGATGAAAGTAGTTTGTTTAAACGGTCTGACACCGGAACGTAAAATAATGATTAAAAATGTTCTTAACAAGACTAAGTGGGATGTGTGTGTCACATCTTATCAAATTGCCATGCTAGAAGACTTATACTTGAGGAAGCTCAATTGGCGCTATATCGTCAATGACGAGGCACAGGGAATTAAAAATGAAGGTTCCAAATTGGCTCAAATGATCCGTAACGTCAACTCTACTAATCGTCTTGTTCTCACCTGAACGCCACTTCAGAACAATTTACATGAACTCTGGTCTCTTTTGAACTTCTTACTTCCTGATGTTTTCAATTTCAATTCAGCAGATGATTTTGATTCTTGGTTTGACACAAATAAATGTTTAGGTGATCAAACCCTTTTAGATCGTCTCCATTTCATATTACGTCCTTTTCTTCTTCGGAGAATCAAGTCAGACGTAGAAAAGAGCCGTCTTCTCAAAACTGAAATGCAGCTACATAATGTTTTAATTTTTAATGCATCTTCGTAAAGTCTGTAATCATCCATATCTATTCCCGGGTGCTGAGCCCGGACCTCCGTACACTACAGACTATCACCTCGTAGAAAGCAGTGAGAAACTTTATGTTCTTGACAAACTGTTAGCAAAGCTCAAGGAGGAGGGCTCTCGAGTCCTAATTTTCTGCCAGATGACCACAATGATGAACATTTTGGAAGATTATTGCGAGTGGAAAAATATCAAGGTACTTCCAGACTCCAGATAGACTTATTAATTATTGCGACAATAAACTCATAGTAGATAGCATTAAAATAAAAGGTTATTAGTGTACCATCATTAAGGTTGACCTTAAAGCAATGGTAGGCTAAATGAAGTTTTATTTTTATAATTTTATATTACTTCCTGCATGTCTTCCATTTTCCGCTCATAAGTTTCTCAAGCTTGTGCTCAATTCTTTGTGCCGGCTCCTCTGGCAAACAAGGGTTACACGAACACGTAACACCAAGTGTAGTGGAGGTCGAATCTGTGATGGAACAGGTAAACGGACATTTTCCTCCCGGGCATTTTTCCCCCCGGACATTTTCCTCCCAACTCGTAACCCAGGACATTTTCCTCCCAGTATCAAAATCACTTCAGTAAAACAAAAGAGTGTATCCAACTACAAAATCTATGTATTCGTAGCCGCTCTCAATAATATGCGAAATTCGTTAGCTGAAGTGCGTTTAGTCGTATTAACCTAACAAATACTAATTTAAAATGTAAACTATGCAAATTTTATAATCCACTAATCCACTTATATGCAATAATTTGCTTACATTAATTTACCATATTTCTGAAAAAGGTTTGAAGGTAAGTAATGCTATACAGTTTTGTCAAACTATAATTTTATATTTTATAAGTCCTCACCCAGCAGTTCGCAAGATAAATAGCATTTTTTTCGTGATCAGTTAAATAGGTATGTGGTTACAGTTATCATTCAAATGGCTCTAGAAACAATAAAAACTTCCAAAGGTGGAAAAAATTCAGTGTTCAAGGAATACTTGTATAATTACAAAGCACCAAGATATATCCTTATTTGATTAATACATATTTAAGTAATCATTATTTTATACAACTGGGAGAAGAAATATTTTAGTTCTTCAGTTAAATATTATTTGTTAATGCATTTTTCGGAAACTCTTTAAATTCCTAAATTTTGTGGAAAGAAACAATTGATGAAATATCCGTTCTTTTAGTGGTGTAATTTTGATACTGTGAGGAAAATGTCCTCTGTACGCTTTGGGGGGGAAAATGTCCGGGGGGGGGGGAATTGTCCGGGAGGAAAATGTCCTACAACCGATGGAACACGTTATTTTTATGCCCCCTACGCGGGCGGAGCGGGGTAGAGTAGCTTTATAAATCCAACCTGTAGATCCTTGGATGTTAAATACATTTTTTTACTCAAAATATTATGTCATAGGTTCGCTCACACCGTATTGGCCAAGAAAGACGACAACTCATTCGTGTCTGTGTCAGGCTCAGACGTCGTACCAATTTCCAAATTTACTGGACAAGGAGAAAGAAAGTGACTTTTCAAAAATCAGTCTTCCATTTCCACACAGTAAGTTTGGCAATATCAAATAACGTCTTTATAATTTCTACCTATTTTTTACATCATCTTTTTAAAGGATCAATTTTCCAAATAAAGCTCTATTTTTAAGCGTATGGTATAAATTTAACTTTTATTTTATCTATGGGCTACTGGATTTATCCGATAGACCATAGTCCCAAGTAGTGTTTATGAAAATCTCTTAGGTTGTCGTTCAGAGAGCATCATCATTTCTTGATTTCTTATGATTTTTGTTTTTGTTCCCTAATAATAATCAAGACAGAATTAGTTGAGCCACCTATAATCGCAGGAATGCACTTGACTTCACCCCCAAGTTTAGTTAAAACAAGTCCGCCTGGAATGACCACTTTCTCGTCAACTCGGATGGAAAAGCCGAGGCCACCGGCATACGGTCATAAAAGTACGGATTCACTCATGTATCTTTGTTTGTTTGTATTTTGTTACTATGCAAGTACTTCAGATTATTATTGTAATATTTAATAAATTAGTAACAATCCACCAATATACCGCATTTATAGAAATGATCAGTTACGAGGACTGCTGAAGCCCAAATATTTGCAGTGTCAATAAATTCAAGTAACCGTAGCTAAATCTTGTTTGTCATATTATTCAATGCTCAATATATTTAGAATTCTGAATTTGTAGATTTCTTTTTAAAGGAAGCAGAATCCAGGATTCAGCTTATTTATGACTGCCTTCGGCGTTAGAACTCGGGTTCTACATGCTTACATTTCTGTTATAAAGTAATACTTAGTTATTAATTTATAATGTACTTACACAGCAATATATTTGATATTACTACCACTAAAATATGAAATTATGTGTGCGCCACGTAGTATGTATATGAAATAAGTTTACTACATATTGAGAAACAAATCGAAATTACTCTCTCAAACACATGCATTTATAATTTGTTTGTTCGTCCTTCTGGACCCATAATACATTAGATAAGATCCTTTTAATCCTGTATCGGATTATTGCAATATGCATAATCGTATTGATTTTGGTTTCAACGGTATTTTTGTTGGTAGAACTCTTAAGCATTAATGAATTTAATGTGATCACATTATGATCCATGCATCCCCTATTTCCAAGACAAATTAGGGCTCGATGATATTCAAGTCATAGGACTTTATATCGGTGCTAGAGGTACTATTTCAACGTTCTTTATGGATTTCTTGAAATCTCAGTGTCTACCAGTCACACTGATTGAAGATATAGTAACATCAGTTCTCAAGAAATCGGTGCAAATTTGTGTACATCATTTGTATTCTACATGCATTACTTAATTTCAAAACTAGAATTTACATAAACAATCATAAATTACATTATTGTGTTTGATAAGTTCTGTTACGTATACTGAGTCTTTTAGGCTATCCTCATTGGAGGACAGTGTCAAGTTTATTTTTGAATAAAGTTGTCCTTATATATGTAGTAACAGTCTATAATATAGATAATAGATATATAGAATTGTATAATCAGGCCCGGCGCGACATGTAGCCCGGCAATGGTCTAGCTCCTGGTTACGGCCCTCACTGTTTAAAATTGTATACATTTTTGCACCACTATTTTGTTAGTAAGCCTGAGCCCGGCCCCTAATGGAGCCCGGCCCTGGTTCAGAGGACCACCTGAACCACCCATCACGCCGGCCCTGTGTATAATGTATTTCAGTTACATTACCACTTGTCGCTCGATTAACTGTGCTCTTTAGGTATACGTACTGCCGATTTTAATAGCTAATTGCAATAATATAGTTTTTGTTTGTGTAGACTGCTCTGTAATTTACTACGTAAAATAATATAACAGTAATTACTGTTAGTACTTTAGTACACTATCTAGTACATTTTATCTATGTCGCACCATGCTTTTTCGATATATATTATGTCCAAATTGATTCATCACTGCAAAGTACGTATTACGAGTAATTATTAAAATTAGTGGGATGATGGTAGAGTGTATTTAGTAGTTAAATTAAGCAACTCCATTTGGATCACATAATTGATGTACTAGAGTTTATAAAATCTATCCAAACATTAAACCATTATTTGGTATTCAGAAATCTACTTCTAAATGTAATTCCATATAGGAATTGACAATGAGTATATGAAATAAATGATGGAAAGTGTGAGAGAAATAATTAAGATGCTTCTCCTTCCATCTATTCCAAAGCTCTGATTCTTTATTTCACATTCTAACACTGAGGTTAGTATTGTGGAGATCAATGGTATTGTGATCAAATGTTAAAACAAAGAACTAAATAGTGTGTACTTGTGTGTACTTGTATGTACTTGTGTGTACTTGTGTGTGTTTGTGTGGAGTGTACGTTTTATTGAGGTCAAAGCAATAAAACTTCTATCCTCTCCTCTTCGAGGAGTTAATGTGAAAAGTTGTCACTGTAGTAAGGGATAGGATGTGTGATTTTAGTGAGCGACTAAAATCACTGCTGTGACAAATAATATTTAAGAATATTCTCTGTAATGCTAAAGAATATTGTATGTCTCAGCTTGTTATTTGTATGTTGTATTTAATGTGTATAGTCCCGTGTGTTGTTTATGTACTATATATATTGATGGATATGTAATGTATTGTGTGTGACATATGGTATATATATAGGTAATAATACTGAAGATTAGTGAAACCTGATTTTGATAATTAATAATGAAGTTTTATTGAATGTAAGACAAAGTGTGAAAAATTGTTAACTTAAATAAAAAGAGTTCCACTATCACTATTCAAATTTACAATTTTGATTAATAGGTATAAGGTTGGTGCTTTTCATTTTTACCCTTTGCACTTTATTTCTATTCCCTGATAGGTTTTACTTGATCCACTAATTATTTACATGTATTTTCACAGTACTTAATGAAAGTAAATGCCCCCTCTGCTCATTTATGGTTCTTCTGCTTTAAAATTTTTTCCTCTAATGGAATGAAGCAAACACGCTAATATTAAATTCATAAGTAGTTGGGTTCGTGCTAATTGTGTTTGCGTTTATTTTTTCAAAATTTCAAGAACCTGTATGTTTTTACACTGCCGCCGTATAGTAAAGCAGATGGTATCATTATTATGCCTGTCTGTTAATACTGTAGCATATGTTCAAAAAGATATTCAATACTTATCTAAGGTAATATTAAAAGTTTACCGCTGGCACGGTTAGTCTTTCAACTGAATGAGATTTCAGTTAGGCAATGGTTTTATTAGTACCGGGAGCGTGTATAAATTAGGTCGTGCGTCGAGGGGGTAGGGTTTCAGGTTGCGTATGCTTTTACATAGGCTTTGGTACCATTAACGGGGGGGGGGGGTTCCAAATTCCCGATTTTTGTACCACGAAATTTATGCACGTTTCCCAATACTGAAAAGAATGTGGCTTGGTTTAAACATCGAATCATATGCCGCTTTGCATGTCATTGGTGTTTTCTGAATTAACCTCAGATGCAAACTAGATGCTCTGAGGAAAAATATAGATTTCATGGAGAAGTGCAGAGGAAAGAGGAAAAAGTTAGAGTCCTATACTTTAAGCGTAAACATAGCAAAATTGCTCTGAGTATTTATGTTGCTCATTCAGTGGTTCTAACGCCTAGTGCTTCTGCCACGCTTTCTGTTTTTTTGACGCTCTTTTTCTATCTCTGGTCGATATATTTTTTCCCGCTCTTTACGACGATTTTCTTTCCTCTCGCTTTCCCTCTTCAGCAGCAACTTCACACGTCTCTGTCACATTTCTGTCTCAGCTGCGCAGCAAAAAATTTATTAACAAGTACTAAAAGCTGTACCATAACTTGCTTGCAGGTCTGGTATACTAAGATGTACATTGGCATGTTCTGACTGCGCTCGTATCAGCTTACACATTTTCTGGCAGGGTAATAATAATTTTGTGCACTACGTGATCCAAATCCAGTTCTTTAAGTCCATAATTTCCTAATCCGCAATTTCATTGTATAACCCTCCAATTCAGATTTGTAAGCGCCTTGATAAAACTTTTTGTGTTGCTGCAGTCCAAAAAACAATGCAACAGGTTCAGGCAAACCCAAATACTGTTCTTACTGCTTTCAAATGTTAGTTTGCACTTTGTATTACTTTTATGTAAAGTAAAAATTAAAACGTTTAAAGACTTTGCAAAAATCTGAGTTTCCGTTTTTTTTTCTAAACAGTAAAACGTTTTTTAGGCCTTGATATAGCTGTAAAACGTTTTCCATGCTTTATATTTTCTCAGCCCAAAATGAAAATTTGCACTCCTTTGGAATACTTTTTATGTCGGTTTTAAATACATTGGCAGACGGTAGATGATTTCCTGACACAAATCTTGATCTGTTTTGCCTAAAAAACAATGAAAGTGATGTTAGGATTTCAATTATGACACCATATGATGGGGAAAGGTTCTGAAGTAGCATATGTATATTTTCAGGATTCAAGCTTAATGCTGTTTGTGCAACGTCAAAAGGCATAGTGTCTTAACTTAGCCTCAACGTTTTAGTGAGCCTACTCATAAATTCTTTTAAAGTTGTTTCTAGTTTTTGGAAGTCTAGAAATGTCTTGATAGTTCGCTTGTAGTTTAAAAATAATTTGCCATTTGCATCCACCTTCACAGCGGTTGTGTTTTTCATTCTACGTGCGGCAGGTCTACGCAATAGTTTTAATGTAGCATGTGGTGGGCTTCAAGTATACTTTAGCCTTACGAGTCTAACGTCTTAGTTTTGTAGATCCAAAGGATAGGGTGATACAGCTACAACGCTTGCTGATGTGTTGTCTGTATATAAGATATTTTGCTGGTCACTTGTAACTGTCACGTATATATTCTCAAAACCCATAGGATCCCGGTCTAACGGCGAGCAGTAATAGCTGTTCAGTCTTCTTCTTTTTTGAACAAACTATTTTTGTATGACATTGGAAAACAAAGGCAAAAATCCAGATGGCTATATTGTAGCAGATTATAGGTTCAGCTTAGCTCTTTACTATAAAATGCACTAGTGATATGCACACGTTTTATTCAGATCTTCAAGAAGACAATTTATAATTGTAGTCTCAAAGTTTACTAAACTTACAAGGAACTCCTCCAAGTAAGATTGCTTATATTCTGTTTGAAATAAAAACGACGAATGCATGTAAAACCTAAAGTGCATCTTCTAATATCTAGTTTGTTTTTGTTCACTTACTGCTGGGTATAACATGCACCTTTGTCAAACAAGAGTTTTTTACGGCTCATTTTAACATAGTCGCTAGAGAAATACATTGCCTTTCTATTTGCAGTGTTATGTAATATATCTAAAAACATGTTTCTTCAGACCTGGTTCTCGTTTAGGCGATTAACCTGGGAGAGCGCCATCTGTATTGTTGAGTGAAAGCTGTTGTTTTACGTTCTTACAAATGTCAGATATCTATAATCTTAGCTAAATTTCTTTCAGTCATGTACCTAGGAATCCGTTAAAAGATAGTACTATGCGAAAGATAGCATGCTTTTATTATATGTAAACGTCGTGATATTATATTGTAGCTAGATATATACATACCTACCATGCTGACTGTCCAACCTTATTGCGCGTTGTACAAAACTAGACTTTGTCTCGCTATACGTGCAAAGCATTTGATTCCATGAGTTCTTAAAAACATTTTAAACGAATCAGTTCAAAACTCTGTGCCTGTATTTAAATCAATACAACAGAGTAAAGCTACAACTCATATATAATTAAATTAATTAATTTAAAAAAACTTTAAATATTTTAATATATGTTGGAAAGTGTAAAGTGACGCACCTTGATCTGTGAATGAATACATTGGAGTTTTTAAAAATTTTTTAAAAAGCTTGTAGAACCAACTCGGATTTGTTTTAATGAAACGGTAGTAAAGTTTAAAAAAAATGCGTCGATACAGAATAAAATATTGGCATAGCCGGAATTATCTTTTGCAAATTCTCTTCCAAGGACTTTTAAATCAGCACAGTATATTTCTTCTTGCACTTGCATCTTATTTAATGCAGGACTGTACAGTATTTTAGCGAGGGGCATAAAATTATTTTAAATAATAACTGCATTTCCAATACAGATTTAAAAGTTGGTAAATAGCATAAAATAAAAATATAACAATTTTTATATTTTTCATTTAAATAACTTTATAACAATTAAGATTTTACGAAAAGCATTTCACATGTTTCTTTGTATTTGCTAAGCGTGCTTCCCTGCTACAAACTTGTGGTTGTTGCAATCTTTTTCATTACTTTCACACTAAATCTACCTTGCGCTTGTGAGAAACATTTAAAAACCTATTATTTTCAAATATTTCTTTGTCCAGAGTCATAAGATTTTCAAACGACACAAACCGGGACAACGCAATGCTGTAGACGCAATATTTTTTTTGTATCTTGATATACACTGCTAATTGATATAGTTGTCCCTTGTGATCCGAAAAAAATAATAAATACTCGAACGATTATTATGTGGTCCTGACTACAGTGTTCACATATAAACTATTGTTTAAAATAGACAAAGTCATAATTTTATTATTTCCGCACCCGTGAATTGTCATTGCCTAACTTATAACTAGTAGAAATGTATGCACTCGCACATACTGATGTGTCTCACGGTCCAGTTCATTAATCTCAATTCTAGAAATTTGGCAAATCTGTTCTCTTGGCGTAACCACAATGTCGTTTCCTCTGTACAACCAGAAGTGAACAATAATAGCCTCGACATATTTTGCCCAGTACAGCTTGTTGCGAAATCAACTAAATACAATATTAAAAACAGTGCCTCTGCTGCCATTTACGAGATTTGCCTTCACATCTAAATTCTTTGTGAGCGTGATTGGGACACAATTATCAATTTCCAAAGAATCTTTTGCAAGTGAAATGTGCTCAGCAATAACTGCAAGTATTTTAATAAAATCCGGATGCAGTTTTCTGATCATTTTTTAGTATCATAAAACTCAATATCAAAACAAAAAAATTATTACAAAGTTTAAGCTAATATAAATTTGCACAAATTATAAGGTCATGCTCGTTGTCGTCACTGTCACTTTTGTTGTCCAAGTCAGATTCAGTGTCACTTTCTGATTTTTCGCCTAGTTTAATTACGTAAAAAGCATTTTTGTATGATTGGTTAGCAAGTAATATTGTGTAAAGAACTTCTGAGGGCATTGTATGCAACTATATGTCAGCTTTCCTTATTCTTAAAGCTGACATAGAGTTATGTATTTAGAAATATTTACGCTCCATGTGTATGCCTAAATGTTTTTTTTTGAAATCCTAATGGATATCTGTTGATAAAAAAGCAATCAAAGCATCAAAACTTTCGTTTGACTGACAATATTAAATAGCAAACAGGCAAATCAAAAAGCTGAATAACTTTTTGGTGAAAGAATTTTTTTAAATCCCTGTCACTCAATGAATTTTGGCAATTATCTGTCCATTGTGCTAGACTGCGGTCTGTGCAATAAAACTTTGCACTTTAACTTGAACTAACAACTAAAGAATTGTTACAAGGTAAGCAAATTGACATAGACTGCTCATATATGCCCAGGACTGAGCCATGACAATAAATAGCCCTGTATTTTTACACAGGTAGCTCATTGCAACTAAATTATAGAATAAAATCACGGTTTTAGTAAAACCGTTTTTCAGGCGACTAAATTTGATGCCTCACAACATCAATAATTTGTTTCTAAGCTGGTGATATAAATGTGTACAAAACCTCTGGAGGTTGCAAAATTTCTAATATTGCAGCTTGCGGTAAATTGTCAACTTGGGTTTAACCAAATCAGTACAGTGGTTCCCTTTTTATAGTTTTATCAGAAATAAAAGTAGACAAATCACACTTGCACTTACAATCTTTGTAGTATTTGGCTTTAAGCCGATGCTTGTGAAAACAACCTGGGCAGAGCGAATGATTTAAATAAAAAGCAAAGAACGCGACTTTGGCAAGTGTGGTTTATGTGGAAATGGTTCTGAAAATTGTTACAGCAGGCCTAATTAAATTACCCTAATATATTGTTGTAACGTTTTCTCGGCAACTTCGGCAAACTTGAAAAATGTTTGTTTGCATGGGCAGCATTGTATGTGTTTACAAGTTTTTCTCGCTGTTTTATGTCATTTTCGTGCTGATGATGGCACGCTTTTTTTAAATACTGGGGTTGGCTCTTTCTTGAGTTGTACGTCGCAAGTTTTTGCACAATTAGGTCTCTAAAGTTGTAAAGAAAAATATATTATACTGCCTTGGC
Organism: Dicyrtomina minuta; assembly: GCA_949802685.1. Taxonomy (NCBI): domain Eukaryota; kingdom Metazoa; phylum Arthropoda; class Collembola; order Symphypleona; family Dicyrtomidae; genus Dicyrtomina; species Dicyrtomina minuta. The sequence continues at coordinate 50,060,743 of OX461809.1, forward strand.
ATCAACCACAAGTGAATTGATGTTGCACGGACCTAAAATTGTTAGTATTAAACAAAAGTCAGCATGCTACAGTACAAACTGTTTAGATTCACAACATTCATGCAATAGCAGATCTGATATGAACTTTACCATTGAAATTTCCAGGACAACTGAATTAAAACTGGGCAAGTATTGAAACGTGTGTTTAGATGCGTGTTATTGCACTCGTAAAATAGAGAGGTGGATAGGTCTATGGTCCACCCCAGCCAATTACAAGAGGCAATTTCTTGACTACCGTACATCTTGATTACCGTCATCAATAGATAAGCGCGACTGCCGACTTCGAGAGACAAACCTGTAACATAGCTGCAATACTAAGCTAGTGTCACTCTAATAAATTAATACATACACAAAGTTTGTTTTTTTAATAATTCTGTGTTTAACCTTCCCAGTTTGAGTTTAAGTTTCCTTTATTCACGTGTCAAGCTATTTAATATTACATACCGATTTCCAAAAGTGGACACCTTCAACTACACATAATTAAAAAAAATTATTATAGATTACTAAATTTTAAAGTTGTACAATTTTCGAAAAGAAGCAGAAATACGCAGCCGAATAATCAAATAAATATACGTAGAAATACTTAAAGAGGGTTATACATACAATAAATTTTAGACGGTCGGCACATCATAAAATAATTAAATAAGTTTTGCTAAAAACTACTACTATTACAAAGCTCCAACCCAGATTCTGTTTCACAACATTAATTAGTTTCTGGCAGTGCATTCCAGATATCAACAGACCAATACACAGGAGAGTCTCTGTAACACTCAGATTTAAACCTATCCAGCTTTAGCAAGCATTTAGAGCCGGCTCTAGTAGCTCGAACAGCTTCCTTTATCACAAATATATTCATTAGAGACACAATATTTGACCCATATTTAATTTAATTAAATGCAAATACAAGCAGGTAATACTTCATTCGCTCTTGCACAGATAATATGTTACACATCTCAAGTATATCAGCTTCATCTACACAACTAGATTGCTGATTATTAAAATTTACAACAAGTCTATTAACTTTATTCTCTAGACCCTGTAAATTACAATCCAACTGTGAACCCCAAACAATACAGCAATAATTATTTATCGTCAACACGTACGCATTTAGCATAACTAAAAATGTCTGAAAATCCAAATATCGTTTCAGATTTGTAATAACTCCAATTGCAGAGTTAACTCTCTTGCTACCATACGCAAAGTGATCTTTGAAGTTAAGGTTACAATCAACAATGACACCAAGATACCTAGAAGTATAAACCCTTTCAATTTCTAGGTTATTGCAATTAAATATTACGTCATTACCAGGGGACAAATCATAATCAGCATTCTTATGAAATAACATAAATTAGTCTTATTTACATAAATCGTTAGTAAATTAGAAGTAAACCATTCATTTACTAAAACAAGGCATGCCTGCATAGTATCAACCATGGTTTTAAAATTTCAATAATGAAAATACAGTACCATATCATCTGCACACAAAATAAACTTTACTCTTCCAGATACTGCTTTACAAACCTTATCTATATAAATTATAAATAGTAAAGGTCCTAATATTGACCCCTGAGGAACTCCAACATGAAGTTCAAAATTATCTGACACAAAGTCACCAACCTTTATTTTAAATTGTCGATCAGTTAAATAATCAGTTAATAGTTTGAGAAGGTGGCTCTTGACTCCATAGTTGTCCCTTAGTTTTATTAGAAGCATCACATGATCCACAGAATCAAAGACCTTCTGTAGATCAATAAATACTGCTAACATTCTACCACACCGGTTACCTGAATAATAAAATGCATCTTGAACAAATTTAAAATTAGCAGTAACACAGGATGTTCTACTCTGAAACCCATGTTGCTTATCACAAAGAGTAACGCCAGCAAGTAGCCTACAATATAAAAGTTGCTCTAAAATTTTGTCTAGTAATAGTAAATTAGATATTGGACGATAAGACAAAGGATCCCGTCAAGATCCCTTGCCTTTATACAAAGGGGTGATAACAGCACATTTTAGCTTACTTGGATATTTAGCTAGACACAAAATTGGCGTAAAAATAATAGCAAGTGGTAATGCTAATACATTCATACACTGGGCTAACGTTACAAACGACAATTCATTTGTGTAAGAACAATGCTTGCGTTTGACCTAACTAAAAGCTGATTTCACATCATCATTGATGAAAGGAACCACAGGAATATCTAAATCAATAGAATCACAAAAATCACTGATTCTAATGTTATTCACACGTGGTAATACAAAACTCTTAGCCAATACATTGGAAATATCACTACTAGTTGTTACTACTTTACCATCACAAACAAGTTCAGACAATGGCTCAGCAGACTTAGACTTACCTACTAATCTATTGTACATACTCCAGACATTGCTGGAAGTTGGAGTTTCAGTCAATCTATTCTTCACGTGATCACATTTTGCTTTTCGTGTTTTATATTAATTTCATTCCGCACTGATTGGTATTACTTCCAAAAAGAGTTATCGAGACATCTAATACTTTTCAGACAAAGCATATCCTTATAGTGCATTCTTTGTTTTACTTCCGCAGTCAACCATGGGGACGGATTGGTTGAAATTCGCTTTGAAATAATAGAGGCATAAGTATTGAGTGCATCACGGACAGATAACTCAAGAAAATTCAAAACATCATCCGTATCATCGACAATTTTCATGACAGACCAAGGAACGAGATTTAAATCAACACGGACTAAATCCCAATTTTTGTCCCTATAATTTCTGCGTACATTGACTCGAGGCACATATTTAGGCTTAGTTACCTTACAAACTATAAAAAAGCCATAATAATCTGAATGTCCTATGTGAATCACCCCTGAGTCAGCAATCATCTTAACATTAGACACATACATATGATCTAATAAGGAGAAAGAATCAACATTTTGCCTTGTTGGAGTTGTAATTAAGTGTTTCAACCCATAGCTACTAGCAATATTGACAACAGACCTTACATGCCTGTCTTTTGCTAACAAATCAAAATTCAAATGATCCTTAATTACAAGCTCCAGATTTAGGTTATGCAAGCCAGATATTAGAAACCAGTAAAAATTGACTTATCTACATTCGGGGGCTTATATACAACTACTTAAATAATTGGCTTAGTAAAAGGTAAAAATAGCTTTAAAGTAACTAATTCAATGCCAAAGGGGAGTTCCATATCACAGAACTCTAACACAGCAAGAGGTTAGTACCTAATATACTTCCGCAGATATACCACGATACCACCGCCTGCACCAGTTAACCTATCACATCTGTGTAAATTATAGTGTAGCATTTGAATAGAACCATTACATGTATACTTATTAAATTCTGTTAAAAAAACATCTAAAGAAAAGCACTCAGCCCATAGCTTCACACTTTCAAGCTTAGAATCATCCAAAGTATTGATATTAGGATAAAAAAGCTTGAATCCATTTGACTTTAAATGTTCGGTATTTGAATTTGCGACAAAATTATTAAGCTTATCTACACAGAAAATATTAAAATTACCATTTGCATTTGACTTGTCACTAAAACTACTACTAGGACACAGACATGTATTACATTCGATAAATTACCTGACGAGACAAAAATATTTCCACAGTAAGGACAACTAACTTGAATTTCTGAATCAGTTACTCTACACTGCAAACATTTCCAATCATCCCTATTTATGCTTCTGTACTCCGACAAACTAATAGGAACACATATTCTATGATAAACAACACGGCACTGAAAGCACGTAATCTCTTGTTGCTTATCTCTATTCTTTTTACAAATGCCACATTTTGTACTAGCCTCCATATTAAAGCCAACAGTAAATTAAAATTAATGCCAAAACCAGTCTCAAATCTAAACACAAATACTATAGCTAATTATAAGTTACAATAATTGGTAGTTTTATATTTAAAATTTAAAATCTAACCACAGAAGACTGCGTAGTCATAAGATAAAAGTAAACTACCAAAAATATATAAATACCTTACTTAAATACTGGCAAATAATACCATCACTAAAAGCACACTAACTAACACAATACACCACACCAAATAATGATAAATGTTGAATTTCCAGTGTAGAGTTATCTTGTTTCTTGAATTAATGGTTATAAATCCCAGAACACCAAATCCCCAAGCACATCAAAAGAAGGTCTCGCTGGATGTGACATTCTAGGGCGTCAAGTACCCGGCTCCGTACAGATGGATAATTGCCTATCGTGACTTTAAGCGGGAGTCAGGATCCCAAACTTCATACAGATGGACACAACTGTCGTGACTTTAGCGTGAGCCAGGACCCAAATCAATGCAATAAATACAAGCACCAACAGTACAAAAGGCAAAAAGCAGCACAAGCGAGATTTAGCTGTTGGCTCAACGAGAGCTAGAGTCACAGTGAACTTAAAATGCCAGTTTTTTGTCTCGTTTTACACCACTGTCAACTTAACCACGTTAGCATGCAGCAAGAAAAAGAAATAAAGCAATTGCGACAACTTCCAAAACAGTTTGTTAATTCTACATTAAACCAAGGAAGAAACTGGCTTTTTATGTTGCCATATTAAGCAATTAAAAAACTTTCTCGTGTAGCTTCATACAAAGTTGAAAGCAGTAACGGAAATGGCAAGTGAAACTCTGACGAATTTTTAACTGTAAACGACAACTTTAACAGCAGAGATTCGTCCGGGTTTAATGCACGTAGCATAACTGCTCAACGTTGGAAGTTTTTAGAGACTTTAACACTACTTTTATCAACAAAACTTCAAAAGTTTAACCAAATTCGAGCAAGGCTTGTCTACGACCCGTATCTGCAGGCCCAAGGCTACCATTTTAAGCGCAAGCATTATGGAAACTCCAGCCTTAAAAATGTTTCATTTACTGCAATTGAAGACTAAAATATTCTAGACTGCGCAAATAAAATGCTAAAGTTAAATAAAAACCAACATTCTGCCAAACTAAAAAATTCACGGACCATTTGCCTTTTTTTAAAACAATAGCAAAAACAATCTAGCAGAAGAACCACGAAATTAAGCTATGAAGTTTGATAACTGGCAGAGCCTGTATTACATTCTACGTTCAGAAATGACCCGCGTATGGTGGCAGCAGTTGCATCATACAAAAACTTACAATACAAAATGCAAAGCTTGCTACATCTAAACCACACAACTATTTTATAATCTAAATTGTTATAACTTAAAATTAAAAAATAATAAGAAATGTATAAAATATAAACCTGCAGCTCTAAGCATGAACTGCTACAACTTAGATTTGATAGTGGTAGCATACATATGTCACAGTAGTTAATAAGTTGCAACAGCGACTACTAAATCTAGTAAAATATTCACTTAGCCCAATACGAAGCAAGGACAAGTAAAGTCTGTATTTATTTCAGCGTTGGGAGCGAGGACTTACATTGCATTTTTCGTCATGCTATTCAGTAGAATAAAGAAGTATGAATACTGCAGAGACCACGTATTTTAATAATAATAATAATAATTTATTCATTGAGTCGATTTGGCCGCAGCCCATACAACATTATTTATTTACATGTTTGACTTTACAAAGGTAATTAATTGATCCTTGGTTTGATATGATAATAAGCATGTTTGATTTAGTATATGTATAAAGGTTATTTCTTGATTATTTCTTTGCTGAAAAGAGAGCATTTTAGCAATTATTCTTACAGTATATAATAGGCGTTGATTAGAGTCATGTTACGAAAATATTCATAGTGTAATATGATATAAATATAAATGTAGTATAGATTATTTCTCTAGGTGTTGCGGTAGAAAAAGGGGGGTAGTCATTTGTAGCTTAATGAGAAGTGTAGGGGGGGTTAAGTTAATCAGGCTTCTCCGATGCATTAGTAGTAGAAATTCCGAGTCCCTATGGCTGTATCCCAGAAGTTAAAGAGTAGTTCAAATCCCTCGGCGTTGTGGTATTCGTAAAAAATTTGTTCCATGAGGCTCTTCCTAGTTGGTCTTGCGTCGCTTAGTTTTCTCAGAAATTGGGTTTTCGGATATGCGTAATGTGGACAGTTGAGCATCACATGGAAGGTGTTCTCCTCTTCTCTCCCACACAGGTCGCAGTCAGGTGTCTCCTCGCGCTTCCATAGTCTGTTCATTCCGTTGAGGTTAGTGGCCTTTTCCCTAAGGACAATTCTAGGCAGTCCAGATCTTAGATTCAGTATGAACTTCACTGTGTTCCATGCTAATCCTATTTCAAAGTATTCCGATCTTAGGGCGTGGGTCTTCAAGCGGCTGTAGTATTTTAAAGTGCTGCAACTTTGCATTCTTTGTACGTCTTTATTGATACAGCTAAGTTGGTACTTCTCTAGGATTGCAGATTTATGTTGCTTTAGATACGCACTGTTCAGATTCTTGAGTTTTTCTTCCATGGATGCATCAGCAAAGATCTTTCGCACTTGTAACATCCAGTTATACCTATTGTCTGTGCCTTTAATCTGTGTTATCTCCTCATAACAGTTTTTGGTTATGCTGTTTTCCTTAAAGTTGATAATTTTCCCAAGAAACGTCAGCAGTGCTTTGAATAGCTGCATTTTGATGTTTAGCGCTCCTGTTTCCAGTCTCAGGTAGTATCAATGTGTAGAGTTTAATGTTCCTGTAAGCCTTCTTAGAAACATTGTTTAAAACGTTTCTAGTTCCTCGACGTAACGCTATCCCCAGACAGGAGCAGCGTAAATTAAGATCGAGCTGACAAGAGATTTAAAAAGCCTCACGTGTATATTGATATCTTTCAATTTTGCGCGGTAAAAGAGTTAAAATAGCTTTGTTTGCGCTAATCTTGCTTTGCCCAAAAAATTTTGTTTTGCTTCATTGAAGATTGCACTGTGCGTAAAAGGGACGCCAAGATAAACGTACTGTTTTACAATTTCCAATGGTTTGCTTTCCCATTTGAACTTAATGGAGTTGCTGATGTTGTTGCCTTTGCGGAAGATCATGAATTTAGTTTTAACAGGTTGACTGTTAGGTCATTATCCTTAAAGAAGCTGCTAAGCGTGTTTATTTGCCTTTGTAGGTCTAGTTCGTTAGATGCAAGGAGAATAATGTCATCTGCGTACAGGAGAATAAGTAATTCGATGGTAAACATCTGTATTCTTTGTATGTTGCTGGCTCGGAGTATTTCAGTGATTCTGTCAATATAGGTAGTAAAGAGAGTTGGCGACAGCGTTTGAACCTAAAGGACTCCTTCCATAACTTTAATCAAGTCCGTGTAGCCGTCCTTGCACCTTACTTTGGTTTTGGCCAAATCATACAGTTCTTTGATTTTAGATATAAACAGGTCGCTCAATCCAGCTTCTGTCAGTCTACACCACACTTTGTTTCTTTTAATGGAATCAAATGCTTGGCTTAAATCCACAAACAGCGCGTATAGTTTTCCTTTCTTTTTCAGGGCTGGCCTATTTAGCTGTCTCAAGATGCAGGAGTAGAGTGCAAATATATGGTCTGTACAGCCTCTTTCTCGTCTGTAAGCTGCTTGGTTTTCTGATATTGTGTTATTCGCAAAGCAGAACGAGTTAAGCCTGTTGGACATTATACAAGTGTATAGCTAGGTGATTGTATTAATTAGGGCGATGGGCCTGTAGTTACTAGGTAGTTCTGCGTCGCCTTTCTTAAAGATCGGTGCTGTTATAATTTCTGCCCAGCTACTAGGTATTTGTTCATTTTTGGCTTCGTTAAGCAGCTGATGTAGGTAGTCGTACTATTTTGAGTCCAAACTGTTCCATACTTCGTTGGGTATGCCATCTGCTCTCGGCGATTTGTTGTTAGCGAGGTTTTTGATTGCTTTAAACAGTTCTGACAATGTGATTTCGGCGTCAAGTAGGGCAGGATAATTGAGTGGAGCTTCAGCAGGGGGTTTGGACACTTCCACGATGTCAGTGTCTGAGGTCTTAAATACAGATCAAAAATGTGAATCCCATTGTAATTTTTTAATGTTGTTAGTTTTGAAACTGTACTTTTTGTCTCTTATCATGTTCACTGCCTTCCAGTATCCTGCTGAGTCTTTACTGTGATGAATTTCTGTTTGAACCGTATCAAAGAACTTTTTCTTTTTCTCCTGGCAAAGCTTGCGGTATTCTCTTTTGGCTTGTATCAGATTGTCGAATGTGTTATTAGTTGTACGATTAAGTAGTGTGTCATTCCTATACTTGTGCAAGAGAGAGAGGGCATTACGTTTAGCAAGGCTGCATTCTTTGTGGAACCATTTTGGGCCATGATTCTTCCTCACGTCAGCATTGGTCTTAGTGCGCATTCCAGTTTTGCTTGCTGCTTGTTAGATTAAATTTTCAAGGGTTTTGAAGTCGCATTGGTTAATGTTCAGTTCTGTACTGTCTGCTTTGAGTTGGTTATGAAAGTCTATGGCCCTCTCTTTGTTCCATTGTATTTTGTTCTCTACTAGATTCAGAGCACAGGCTCGTTTTTGCCAACTGTGAGCCATCTTAACCAGTATTGGCAGGTGGTCCGATTCCAAGCATTCGATTACTGAGAAATCTTCAACGTAGTCTATCGATTTTGCATTGCATAAACATAAGTCAATGAGGCTGCTGCCATTGTGTCCTACGTAAGTGGGGTGGCCTTGCTGGTCAGACAGGGTTCTTCCATGTAGTATAATTAGTTCGTGTTCTGTGATGAGCTCTATTAACTTTTTTCCACTTTTGTTAGTGGTCAGGTCTGAAGATTTTTTGGTTCTGCTAAAATGCTGCGTGACCTCTGAAGGGTTCTCAAAGCTACCAGTCCTGCTATTGTAATCCCCTATTAGGATGTACCTTTGTCTGTGGAGTTTAGAAGTGTCTATAAAAATGTTATCTATTTTATCGTCATACTGTGATGTTGGCGGTATGTATACAAAGCAGATGAGGGTGGGGTTTCCTTGACATGTATATTCAATTGTCGTTTTGTACCGGTCTTGGTGCACAATTTTACACAGCTTAGTAATACTGTTTTGCGTTCCTACTATGAGTCCCCCACTCTTTCTGCCTTGTTCACCTACTGCAGGAGTCACGGTGATGGTGTATTCATTAAAAATTCTCTTCAAGTCGTCATTTATTTCAGAAATCCAGGTTTCGGATACACAGAAAATATCCACGTCATTTTGTACAATTATATTGGCCTTTTCATTCTTGTCTTGTTTGAGTCCGTTCACATTCCAGTATAGAATTCTATTTACAGAAAGTTTATTTGGGGTGAGTTTGATGCGTATGGGCCTGCTACTATCCTATTCAGTGTGCATGTCTGTTACCACGTTGTCGCCTTGTGATCTCGCCATATTCTCAGCTTTGCGCTCCTCGTATTTTGCTTTAGCCATCGCTGCCGGTAGGTCAGGATTGATAACATATCTTGAGTCTTTTGTCTCCTTTAGCTTCTTCTTGGCTCCCATCACCGTGTTGCGGTCTTCAAGAGAACTAAAGGTGATGCAGACTTTTTCCAGCGGGATGCTTCCTTTGCTTTTTATTCCTATGACGGTGGCTAGGTTTATATTCTTAAGATTTAGGGTGTCATGGATAAAACTAGTGACTAGGGTTTTCAGGGTTTCCTGGTTTTCTCCTATTTGGACTTTGATACCAGTGAAGATAAGGTTGAGTTTCTTAGCCTCTAGTTCCATCCAAAGGAGTCTTTTTTCTAGTTCGTTGTTGATTGTAGAGCTATTTGGGTGCTGCTCTAATGTAACTATTCTCGCTTTTAGTTGCTCGTTTTCTTCTTCTAGGATCTAAACTCGTGATGACAGCACTTTAACCTTGTTATTAAGTGCAAGCTTTATTAAGTCGAAACGCTCTTGGATGTTGCTCTCCGTTGTTGATAATTTTTGCGACAAATTTGTTGTAACCTCTAGGTTTCCCTTCGAAATGGCTGCGGGTAATTTCTCCAAATCCATTGTTTTGCTGTTATTATCGTCGTCGTCCTCAAATTCATCTAATTCTAGCAAGTCGTCGACAGTCCGTTCTTGTTCTTTTGCTTTCTTGCTGTCTTTGTCGTCGTACTTAAATGTAAGCTTACGTTTTTTATTGTCCACAGAACTTGTCAGTGTTTCGGGCTTCTGAGAGGGAGTGGGGGTTCTGTTAATTTGGTTACCGTCTTTGATAATGTTCGGCATAGGTGAGTATTATGAAAGAGGGTGTGGATAAGTATTACCTGTGCTTAGGCGTGCTTCGCATCAGCCCTTGCCCCTTTCCCTTTCAGTCTGCTGTAGTTTGTAAAGTTGCTCGGGTGTGCTTCGCATCAACCCTTGCGCCTTTGCTGTCAGTATATCCGTTATATATGTGTTTTACTGTACGTTACAAGTTATTTGTGTCCTCTTATGGTGGTCGTATTATCAAGTCTTTGTGTTATCCGAGTTTCACTGTATAGGTCCGTCTTATTCAGGTCTAACTGTAGTCTTTGTGTTATCCGGGCTCCACTGTGTTAGTCTGTCTTATTCGGGTCTCACTGTAGTGTTTGTGTTATCATTGTTCCACTGTGTATGTACGTGTTATTCGGGTCTCACTGTAGTGTTTATGTTATCCGAGTTCCACTGTATAAGTCCGACCAATTCGGGTCTCACTGTATACTTGTTAACTGTAGTTAGCCTTATTGTTAAATCTGTCGAGTGGAGTTAGATCGTTGCTTTGCACCGTCCAAAACTCCAAATCGAGACTAAAATAAATCAGTGTGGCTTCAAACGAAGTACATGGGTTGTCCTCTGGAGGGGGGGAGGTTCTATTTTAGGTTAGCTTTTGGTTTTTAAAAAAATAATTTTGCTACGTAACCTCTTGCGGCTGTGCCAATTAGCTATTTAATTGTATCACTCTTCTTAGCACTAAGCAATATGATTTAATTACGGTAATTACCAAATGATCCGTCTTCAGTGTGTTTGGTGCTTGTTGGTTTCATTTCATCTGGAGATTTCGTCAGTCAAGTTTAAATGTTTCTGTTTTGAGTTAATATTTAACTCAAAGATATATATATTATGGATAATTATTATGGATGATAAAAGTAATTGTAATTATTGTTTAATTTCAGTTTTGTTCTTGGGTACGCTTGTCGTATTTGTAATTCAAATATAATTCCAAGTAGCAAATTTGAATTTTCGAAGAGAAAAATAGTAGTGTGGAGGCGCAAAAGGTGAAGTCACTGCAGACTGAAGTTCCACTTGCTAGTATATTTCCTGGTGTGTTCACTGTTTTTCGAGCCTTTGTGTAGATTCAGGTTTTGTATGGGTAGGTTGTGGTAGGCTGCAGAGGAAATTTCAGAAATAGTCGATAGTTTTTTCTCACTCTTCGGGACTTAATTTTATAATTTATTGTAAAACTTCGATTTGATTCTGACACAGTAGAAATTGCTCTCTCTAGTGATTGTAAGCACCGGTCCAAGGTCACACTTTTGCTTTATTTTTTCTTTAAAAAACAAAATTTTCTTTTCCCGTTATAAGGAGAGGGATGTTGTCAGTGAGCGGGAAACTACTTCTTTTTAAACTTGACTTTTTCCTTTTTTTATTACTACGTATTAATAAACATAAAGAACCATAGCTATTCTTCAAAAATTAAGGTTGTATGGAGTATACTGCTATGGTTACATGCGTAAAGGTTTGCATTAAAAGCAACGAGTATACCCTGCAAACGAGAAGTTTCTACAACTAGTAATTTAAAGGACTTACATTGTACTATCACATGTTTGCTACATAGGCAATGACATTTTTACGACAGTATGCTACTTGCTTGACAGCGCGTAAAAGCCTAATTTCTTGTTAGTATTGTAGGTTCTTAAAATAAGAGGCAGACAATGGCATTAACTATTTTTCCATTGCCCCGCAAACAAAAAAGTAATTTTTTAAAGCACAAAAACAAAAATTACGTTTTGTACATACATCCGCTATATTTTGTAACATTTTATTATCAAGTTGAAATATAAAATTTCGTTTTGGAACAAAGAAAATTTTAATACTTTTGGGAAGACGTTTTTTACTTTTATTTACATAGCCTCTGGTAGGTAAAGTGCCGAAACGCTTGAGTTTTTATTTTTACAACGTGCACGTGCAATGACATGGCATATACATCCGTATACATAGAAATTACTGTTTACGCTAGTGTTAACATGTCTACACTATGCATCTTATTACAAACGTATACAATTTAATTTCGAGTATCTCGCAGCAAAATTTGATAATGCACACAGCCTATTTTATTATAAACTGACTTTACTTGATACAAAATAATAGTTTTACAAAAGAAATTTTACTATCAAAGTTTTAAAACCTAAACAGAAGCAGAAATTAAAAGTAAAGGTAAAAGTAAAAGAAAGTGAAAACAAATAAAGGAAAACAAAAAGTCAAACTCAAGCATGAAAAAAAGCAAACGAGAAAATAAAAGACTAAGTCGAATACAAAATTTAGGAATCGAAAAGAAGGAACAGAAATTTTTAGTCAAGTACTAAAGTTGGGAAACAAAAATAAAGAAAAAAGTTAAATTTAAGTTTAAATCCAAGCCAAAGCAATACTACACGAACACGAAAGCCAAATAATCGAGAAAGTTTTACAGTAGTAGCGGTAAACACAGAAACAGAAACACGAAAAAATTCATTTGAATGCATCCTGGCCATGAGACTGACAACAGACTAAAAATAAACTGATAATATACAATTTCATGCTGTGAAACAAAAGAAGCACATGCAATCGATAATCAAAACTGTGCGCACAAGAGCTTTCTATTTTTAATTCTGTTCCCTCGCTTGTCAGGCACTATGTACTACTACTACGTACGTACCATATCACGTGTATCTCTTTCCCCTCTCCGTCTCATTGCATTGCACTTAATTGAATTAGGCCTTTCGTGTATCTACCTATCTACATCCCTCTGTCTCTCTCGCATCCCAATGCATTGCATTGTATTTAATTGAATTATAAATTTCACACCTTGCTATATACCCACATCCTTCTCTTAGTCTCATCCCGTTGCATTGCGTTTAATTAGGCATTAGTTGTACCAATCTGCCTACCTACATCTCGCCCTTTCTCTTTCTCTCCCTGTCTAATTTGAATTAGGCATTACGTGTACCTGCCTACATATCTCTTTCATACTCTCTCTTTCTCTCTCTCTCCAGGCTCCCGGTTCCTTTCTCCCTTCCTCTCTCTCAATTCCTAGACGTACCCCCCCCCCCCCGCTCTTCCTTCTTTACTTTCTCCCATTTAACCACATTAACAACCATAACAATAACCATAAGGGTCTCCCTGCCTGTATTCCCATCCATATTCAAACGCTATAACTATAAAGTGGTACCAGTAAAAATCATTCATCGAAATACCTACATACTCGTGCAAATATGATTGATTGTGGCTTATGATTGCATGGGAATTAATATTAGTTACATTTTGACATTCCGTAACTAAGTAATCAAGTTACACACATTTATTCACAATATAAAAATATATGAAACGTTTAGTCAGCGAGGTACCGACTTCGACTAACCGCACGACCTATATCAATCCTATATCATCTTTTAGCGTAACATAAATTGTCTTGCGCCTTTGTTGAAGCTCAGCATCTACTTCGGGCCCGCCCACGGTCGACAAATCCGGCGCGAAGCGCCGGATTTTTTAGCGTAACGCCTACTCCCAAACTTCGTCTCTACGATGAACCTCCTCCCTTCTTCGAGCTTTCCTTACTATTTTCTTTTCGTGCTCTTGCCTATTTCTTTCCATCCTAGCACGAGTGGAACGCTGTTCATCATCTTCATCTCTTCTCCTCTGATCCTCAACTATTTTTCTACGGTCATCCTGCCGCCGCAGATCATCCTTAATTCTTCGCCGTTTATCTTCTCTTCTTTCTTAGGCTATTTGCAGCTCGCTGTCTTTGAAGATTTTCATCCTTGAAATAACTAAAAATAACACTCATATGTATTGCCAACGGCGAGTTGACAATGGTTAGTGTTCAGGCTCGGGTCCAGGGAGTAGCCAAAATGGCATTTGCCAACCCGAAAATGAGTTTTTTAACATAGGCTATAGCATAGGGATATTTAAACTAAAAAGGCAGAATTGTATTGCAAATGAAAAATCCAAGAGATCGATATCCATTTTTGTGGCTAAAAACCAAATCCGCTTTATACAAATATTTTAAAGCATCATGAAAGAAAGAAAATAGAAAGAATGTAAATAGAACATTTGGGGCTTTTTAAGAACAAGTTTAAGTACAACATTTTGGACATTTCGTACTTTTCAAAAACAAAAATAGACCATTTTGCGCATTTCAAAAACATAAATAGAACACTTTGCACATTTAAAAAACATAAATAGATCATTTTGTACATTTAAAAAACATAAATAGAGCATTTTGCACATTTCAAAACATGAAAATGGAAAATGTATTTTTCAAAAACAAGTAAATTATAAAACATTTAAAACTTTTTAAAGAACTCATAATTAACATTTTGCACATCTATCTCATGTAGCACTTTTTCTACATTAGATCATTTTAATTTTAGCTTAAATTAGATATGACCCCTTTCGATTCTTCACTCATGATATGTATTGGCCAACCCATCCAAGTAAATCAAACGGACTCAATCGGATTCGGAATCAACCACAATTCAACTAGAATGACGTATGAACGAGCTTGTAAATTCAAAATTTCATGATAACTTGTGCAGCAGTATCGCAATATTTATACAACGAACTTTTGTCTCACAAGGAAGGGTCAACACATGTGCACCGATTTTTAATTTCAGATCGTGGGCGTTAGATATACACATAGCAGTAAGTAAACTTGCCGCTAATCATTTTTTTCGCAGGCCACGTGTATCGAGGTCATATGTCATTTCCGAAAAAACGACGTTGGCATATTTAATTTGCATGCTGAATCCCATAAGAAAGTTCCAATTTTTCATTTCGCGAAAAATTTCAAAAATATTTTTAAAAAAATGCAAAATGATTCCGTTATTAACGGACGAGACCGAGCGGCCGACAGACGTGGTATTTTTGTGCCGTTAATCAAGCACCAATAAATGTCATTTTAAGTCAAAATCTACCATTAAGTGATGTAGTGTAGTATAATCCGCCCATTCATCTTTCAAGTAAAACCAATTCGAGGCTAAATAAGTTAAATTACTCATTTAAATATTGAGAATTACACTCGACTGCATAGTAAATTTCGTCGGGACATGAGGCGGAGTGACGTCACATATCGCCGCGAAACATTGTGAATTTTAAATTACTATTTGGATCCCCGACAAAAAGCCGACGACTAAATCAGCCTCATCCATTCTATTTCTGCCAAAAACTCAAATACAAGCCTAACACAAATTGACAAATTCAATACCATATGTTAGTACCTAGTTAGAGGGTGTCTAGCTACTAGCAATTTCTCCCCGCATTGCTGGGATTCTACCTCTACATCCGTTCAGTGCCATAGCCTCCCCAATTCATCAAACAAGTACAACAAACAAGCAAGTGCCCTGTCCGCATTGTGACCGTCTGTTCAAACCAAAGGGCATCAAGCGTCACATCTCCAGTGCCCATCCACAAATTCACAGAAGCAACTTGTTAGACGGCCTGAGCCAAACCCCACGTGAAATGACCGGGGACGATGACCGAGACCCCGGGGTCATTTCTCTTTATTCCGAGTTTGAAATTGTGATTAGGAAATTTGATGATCTCATGTCACACAACACACCTAACGACGTTGAATTTGAAAAGTTGTGCTGTGAATATTTATCGTTACGTAAATGCGAGGACATTTTGCCGGGCCCCAAAAACCTAGCAAAAAAATTTTATGCGCTCAGGAAAAAGAGCCAAACATTTAAAAACATTGACGCCGGGCACAGTTCCAGCACGAACCCTCAAAGATCATCCAAAAGAAAGCGACAAGCCCGCAAAGCCGATCATAAAGTGCAAATGGTCCAGTTTCTCTTCTATAATCAGAGAAAAAAAGCAGTGAGGTTAGTTCTCAACTCGGATGAAAAAAGCTGTAATATCCCTCTGGCTCATCTTGAACAGGACTTCGCAAGCCGATGGAGCACTCCAAATAATTGTGTCGGCTCTACCTAAGAAAACGTGTCCGAAGACCTTCAAAATGAAATAGACGCTGACTTCATACCTCTTATCACAGAAAAAAAGTCAAAACACAAATTAGGCGCCTCAATGTGGACTCCGCCCCCAGTCCAGATGGCATTCTAGTCCGCTGGGTCAATTCAACACTAAAAAAATCAAAAATTATTATCGCAAACATAATGACCTTCATGTTACGTTTTAATTTTGTCCCCAAATTTATGCACGAGGCACGCACCGTCCTTATCTTCAAAACAGGAGATAGTAGAGACCCAAAGAATTGGCGTCCAATTACTGTGAGTTTCGTAATTAAAAGAATCGTAGAGAAAGTTTTAGACTCCGACCTTCGAGACTTTGTCATACTCAACCAAAACCAACGCAGGTTCACACACCAGGCGGGTACCCTCATAAATACGACCCTGGTGAACGAGTGCCTCAAGAAAGCAAAGCGTGACAAGTAAGACTGCACAATAATATTTGGGGATATTAACCAGGCATTCGACAATGTTGGACACGCTCATATTTTCTCGCAATAAAAATCAAAACCGGCACCAGCCTTATTAAAAAATCTTGTCTGCAACCTTGCCACGAATAATTTTACCCGCATCTCTACCATCGAGGGAAACACCAGGCCCATTACATTTGAAAGAGGAGTTATGCAGGGGAGCCCGGTGTCGCCCCTCTTATTTACCATCGCTATAGACCAAATGATTCACGAATTAAGCGAAAAAGAGGTGACGGAAATATTCGGATTCAAACTCCACCCATTACACGACAACATATCCAACAAAGAGTTTGCTGACGATACTGGTCTTTTTGGGAACTCCCGAAACTCGGCTATTGAGCTCTACCAGCAATGCACTGAGGCCCTTTCAGGCATTGGCTTGTGTATGAACCCTTGCAAAAGCGTCGCTATTTGCGTAGTAAAAGGTGAACTATGCCAGGACCCTCTCCCAGTGGGTAACAACTCATACATTCCTTGTATAGGCTTGCAAGACACAATAAAGTACCTCGGAGTTACTTTTAGCGACAGCATCATGTTTGACGAGCTTAAATGTATCAAATCTTTTAAGGACAAAATTAAACGCTTGACGTCGTCACCAATGCTTAGACCGGACCAAAAATCATAGGTTCTCAAAGACTACGTGTGGCTCACACTTGTGTACCCATTTCAAAGTGCGCCGCTGTCTAAACTATCTATCACTTTCCTTGAAACAATAAATAAAATAATAAGAAGCTGTGCCAAGGAATTCCTCAGCATTCCAACAAGTACCCCAACCAACATGCTATATTCTAGCCCTAAAGTAAAGGGTCTGGGGTTAATTCGCGCCAAATGGAAAGCCGGAATTCAAAATTTTAACTGTGTGGAAATCCTAGTAAACTCAAATCACCCACTCATCCACGATTCAAGAATCTTGAGCTCGAAAAATCTATCTCCTTGGATTATTTTGACGTGCCGCAAGACTTTAGAGATGCCATGATAAATTCCAAAGGGAAAAAAAGCAAGGTAATCCGCGATCACTTGAGGAATCTTGAGTACGATTCTTGGTGTAAATTCCTACAAATAGGACAAGGTGTTATTCAATTCCAAGAGTGTCCATATGCTAATAAGGTCATACACTCAAAAAATGGACTTTCATCATCGGAATGGATTACCACGATCAAGATAGTCGGCAATGTTCTACCCATCAACGCAATCCCTCGACCTGACCAGGGATCCCTTAACTGCCGTCACGGCTGTAAGGAGATTGAAACGATAGGCCATATCCTTAGTAAGTGTCCACATGGGGAGCTGATTCGTAACAACAGACACCATACTGTCCGCCGCCTCATCGCAGAAGCCATGTCTAAAGTAGGATGGAAAACCCTCGAAGAAGTTGAATGCTCTAGGAACGGCTCAAGACGAGTAAACATAATTGCGTACAACCTAACATCAAAACAAGGAATGATCCATGACCCAACAATTCGCATGAAGCATAACGACACAAACCAAGCCGAAGCTGTTAACCAAGAGAAAAAAGAAATCTACGACTGCCGTGCAGCGAGGGTTAAGCTAGGACTCTGTCCACCTTTTGAGTACCTGTACTGTGTGTTTGTGGCTGTTTCTGTGTTGATTGGTTGTGCTCTCTTACTGTTTGCTTTCGGGTATTGTTTTTTTACCGGCTGTGTGTATGTCGGGGTGGGCACTTATGGAGGATTCTGTGAAGGTGTTACCCGGCAACAACCTAGTCCGTGTGTGCCGTGAGATCGTGAGTTCTGGAGTCTGGAAACTGTTCGAGGCCCTGTCCAATAACCCGCTACAACTGTAGTTTCCCTTTCCTACAACATTAAGAAGCATCATCATTGTTTTTTGCTACCGGTGATTAGTTTTTAATTTAAAGAATTGTACTGCTTGTGTGTAAGTTTTAATTACAAACTCTTAGTTTAGTTTATTTTATTTTATTTTAACTATTTACAAGAAGTTTTTGTAGTAGGCAATTGGCTTCCATTTTTATATTTTGACTAGGGCGGAAAGCATTACTTGTAAGTAGTAATCGTATATGTAGATTTTATTTTACTTTGCTTCCTTATCGGTATTCTGAATTTTAAAGATTATGTTGCATTGTATTTTTCATTTAGTGTAGTATACATGTACTTTAAGTTGAGGAAGGTGCGCTATCGAATAAATGCAGTTGTAAGAATCATTCTTTCAGAGCGTCACTCGTGGTTCGGTGTGGCAATCTTGGGTGAAGAGTCCTGGTTCGAATCCAGGCTAAGGCAACTACGTGGGGTGAGCCAACTGCTACTACTTCGTCACTTTCATCTTCGGCTTCGCTTTTTACTGTCTTACTGAAACAGTTGGCTCACCTCAACCACCCAATTTTGCTTAAATTTTCTCGTTTTTCGTTATTTTCCGCCTTTTCCTGATGTGGGGGGGGGAGAAGGTGAAGCACATTATTATTATTATTCCTGCTAAGCCCACTCACCTCGTGATTTTAAATCTTAGGATACTTAGCTATACAAAATGATTTCGAAATGTAAAATTTGTAATAAGGCTAATTCTAGTAAGAAGCTAGAGTTATCTTGTAGCCAGTGTAAAAGCATATTCCATACAGTATGTATAGCAATTAATTTAGCTCTATTTTGATCCGTGGATAAGGAAAGCTGGAAATGTACGGATTGTAGATTGAATGCTTTTGTTCATAATTGTCAATTATGTGGTGAGGCTAATATCTTTTCTGCTACAGCCAACCCGCCGACCTCATTATGTATAGGTTGTATGTTAATAACTACGGACATGAATCTGTATTCTTATGTAAATGGTAATTCTTCAGAGGCCACTATTAATGATTGTATTGTACATGGTAATGCCAGTATGTTGAAGTCAAACGGGTTTAAAGTCCTACACCTTAATATTAATGCGTTAAATAATGCTAAGATTGAAAGTGTAAAGGTCTTGTCACAAAATTATAAGTTAGATGTTGTTTGTATCTCTGAGTCAAAACTTACTGAAAGCATGGTTGATGGTCCAATTCTTATTGATGGCTATAATTTGTACAGGCAGGACCGGAATACTGGCCTTGGTACTGGCATAGTTGTTTACATTAAATCTGGTTGTAATTATGTACCTTTGTCAACTGATGACATCAGTGTCTCAGCTGTGCCGCTTGGTTTGGAAATAGTAACGCTTAAATTGTTTCCTCCCTATTCGAAGCTAATTATATGTACTATCAGTTGTTTACAAGCAGCCAGTTATGGACAAAGCTTTGTTCTTAAATTACTTTGCTACCTATCTTTCTGGTTTAAATAATTTGGGTTGTGAGTTACTTTGTACTGGTGATTTTAATTTTGACATAAATGTGAAAGACTCTAAGTGTAAAGAGCTGTTGAACTTATGTAGTAGCTATAGCCTTAAACAGCTTATTAATACACCAACTAGGACAACAATAGACACGCAATCTATTCTTGATCATATTTATGTATCTAACCCGAGTATGTATAACAGTCATGGTACAATTAATGTTGGCGTTACTGATCAATATGCTGTTTTTACAGTTAGAAAAGCTACAAAAATCAAATATGAGCCTATGGTTGTTAGTTTACGTAAATTTAGAAATGTAAATTGGGAAACAATGTGTATTGACTTGAGTCAAGTTCTATGGTCTACAATGTGTATGTTTGATGACTGTGACGATATTCTTAATTTTTTTAAATTGTCTATAAATAGTGTCATTGACTTGCATGCACCTATTGTGAAAATGCGAGTGTGCACTAAGCCTTCGCGATGGTTGACAGCTGACTTGAGAAGGAAAATGCATACTAGGGATAGCCTTAAGTTAAAAAGTATTAAAAATTCAGATAATACTTTATGGAATGAGTACAAGTCAATACGCAATGAAATAAATGATGAGATCAGATATGCTAAATATGATTATTTTAAGAATAAATTTGTGGAAACTCCAACATCAACAAATGTTTGGAGTGCGTATAATAAGCTTGTAGGAAAATCAAAGTCAACAGTTGTTAAAACTGAATTGAATTGTAATGGATATGTAACTAATGATACTAATATTATGTCTAATGAGTTAGCTAAAGCTTTTACAGTGCAGCCGGCATATTGTAATGACCTTGATGAATTTATTCAAAGTGTTGATTGTAATGGACCTCCTGTGACTTTTACTGAGGATGAAGTTCGGTCTGCTTTTTCTCGTGTAAAAAGGAAGCATCAAAATTGTCATGAGGTTTCTTATACTGTTTTGAGCAACTGTATTGATACTCTAGCTTTACCTCTTGCATTAATGTTTACGCAATTTTTATCTTTATGCAAGTATCCATCTAAGTTTAAGACTGCTATTGTAACTCCACTTCATAAAGGTAAAGGTCACAGAAAGGATCCTCTTTCATATCGCCCTATATCTTGCTTGCCAATTTTGGATAAATTGTTTGAGCAATTGATACATGCTCGTCTTATGTCTAGCATTCAACTATGTGATCAACAACATGGTTTTAGGAAAGAGCGAGCATGCCAATCAGCAACTTTACAATTTATTCAAGACTCTTTTAAATACCTAGATGCAAAATGTGGTAGAGTAATTGCAGTTTTCGTTGATGTGCAGAAAGCGTTCGATTCTGTAAATCATAGAAAGCTGTTAATTAAAATGAGAGATGATTTTGGTATAAACTCGCATCTACTTAAACTTATGGCTGACTTCTTGAACAATCGTCAATTTAAAATAAAAATGGGTGACTTTATTTCGGACAGTTACGATCTAAATATGAGAGTTCCTCAAGGGGCAGTATTGGTACCATTATTGTTTATTATATATATTGACAAAATAGGTGATGCCATAACTGGTGGCGTTAAGTTTATTTTGTATGCTGATGATTTGGTTATGTACTTCTCGCATTCTAAATTTGAAGTTATGCTAAACGCGGTTCAGACTTCTTTAAATTCCCTTAATGTGTGGTTTAATATGAATGATTTGTGTATTAATATAAGTAAGACTAAATTTATGTTACTTCATAAGTCAGGTGACTCAAATATTCCTGAACCTGACAGGGTTGTCATGTCTTGTAATGGTCAAGATATAGAACGTGTGTATACATTTAAATACCTTGGTGTAATTGCTGACTGCAACTTGAATTTTAATGAGCACATTTTGTATGTAAAACAAAGAGTTAATGCTGCAATAGGAGTTATTTTAAATATTAAAAGATATTTGGACTTTGGTACATTTGTTGTAATGCTTAATGCGTATGTTCTATCAGTTGTTGATTACTGCGTGATTATTTGGGGATCAAGAACTATTGTAGAGCTTCAATCGTTGCAAAATAAGCTAAATCGAGCTATAATATCTTTTTGTAGTATTAGACAGGTCAATGTAAATCAGAGTGATTTATTGGAAATGTGTAATGTATTGTCAGTATGTGAAAGAATTAAGTATTACTCACTTATCTTTGTTTTAAAAACTTTAAAGTATAGTTCTAGTATTATTTATTTTAAAAACGTTTTTAGTCTAAAAACGTCAGTAAGGCAAACGCGATCAACCAATAAGTGCTTGCTTGATTGTTTAAGGTTTAATACGGAAACTTTTAGAAACTCGCCACTATATCGATTCACTGATGAATGGAATAATATTCCTGAGGACATTAAGGGGTGTGTGTCGCTTGAAAGTGGGGAATTTGAATTGTACAATATTGGTCCGTTCCGAAATAAGTTAATGGAGTGTATAGTAGCAAGTAGGGAAGATTACATTTATAGCCCCTATATTCCGCCGTAGTATTTGCTTTGTTCCCTTATTGCTTTTACGGTTACAAACTATTATTTTCTTTGGCAGTGATGTATCTGATGTATCTGTATTAATTTAGATTGTGTGTATTAATTTGTATTTGTGTGATAGTATTAATATAGTGTCCGTGTTTTAATAACAGTATATATATACTGAATTGCCTGACACTTTAATAAAAATAAACTCAAACTCAAACTCATTGCATTCCCTACAAAGTGATTGGCCTCTACATAGGGGCGCGCGGAACAATACCCAAATTCTTTCTGAACTTCTTAAAGACACATTGACTTCCTATAACACTACTCGAAGACATAGTGGTGTCTGTCCTTAAGAAATCCGTACAAATCTGTGTTCACCACTTGTACTCCTACACAACCAACACCTAATACAAAATTATCATACAAATTTAGTACTAAATAGAAAAATAATCATAATCTCTGTATTAAAAAGTTTGCTACGTATACTGAGTCCGAAGGGCTACCCTCAGACGAGGACAGTGTAAAGTTTATGCTAATAAAATTGTCTGTATATATCTTGCCAATAAAACACTTATGGGTTGTCTATAAATGATGTCATCGAAGTATTCTCATTTCTTGAACCCTATGACGCCCGTGGTTGTTATTAGCTTAACCATAGCGTAATTGGCAAAATTCAACACGGGAAGTCACAAATATTGAATTGAAGCAGACCCCCCGTATAAAAACTAACATTTGTTTCCTGCACAAATAGTGTAGTATGTATGTATGTATGAGTTATGGTTGAAAATCTCTAAACTCATACATACATACATAAATAGTGTAGTATAAGTTGTAGTAATGATTTATTGCGTTTTGGTCAATTGCCTATACACAAATCGAAATTACAAAATGATTTAATATTACATTTGGGTACATTTTAGTATAATATTCTGCACAAATAGTGTGTCCTTTTATGCATAAAAGTCATGGCGAGAATTAGGTCCTTTTCCCGCGCAAACTAATGTGTATTTCAGATTGTTTACTGCACAAATAGTTTGCAGAATGCACACCTGGCGCAAATTAGCTGCTTTTCCTGCGCAGTGAATCACAAAAAAGAAATTCTTTACTTATTATGCGAATAAAAAAAGATACGGCCTTAGCTACCGCTCCTGTGCTAGTTATACAATTGAAGAATATTATTTGTATTTAACAAACGCAAGATTTTCAATACGCGTGACAACTTCTTTTTAAACCTTTAAATTGATTTTACAAGCCTAAAATCAATATTTTATGGTTATAAATCTTAACTTGGTCAATCTGGTCATAAGTAATCTTTTGAAATAACTAAAAAACAAAGGATTTACGGGGTTTTCAACAAAACCATTGCCATGAAAAATGTACATAACATACAATTATGTTAAAATTCTAAATTCATTTGCACTAGTTGACTGTGCTATTTCAGACTAAGATTCAAACGTCGCGTGCAATAATTACCTGCATACATCCACATGCATAAACTGACATGAATAATATTTTATTTACATAAGCCTTGGGTAAAAGATTTTTGCAGAAATTTTACAAGCTTAGGTGTATAATTTTGTCCTAAAACACTTTTCACAATAGATTAAAAAAATAATCCAAATTTTGCTAACAATCTAATTCCTACACCGGGGTGAAAGTTCAACACATTAAAATCTGTTGTAAATGAGCATTTACTTACCTAAATAAAATGTACTATCCTGGTACACCATTGCGTTGTCTAAATGTAATTTTTATAGCAATTTATTTACGAAAAAATGAATTTTTTGAACGCTCACATAATTATTCTATAATAAAAGTCTTAGATTTTAAAAGTTAGAAGTTTTAATGATGTTCTAAAATTTATGTGCTACCTATATAAATGAGTGATTTTTAGAATCTAAATTTTTTATGGTTGCCTCAATTAGTAAAACCCAAGTGAGGTCCTTTTTATCAAATAAGTCATAAAAAATAAAAGGTAAGTGTGATGTGGATTTTGATCAAGCGCAAATTGTATGTATGTATGTATGTATTGAGTATTGTGTTTTGAGGCCTAGGCCTATACACACTCGGTACAATTTTACTGTTACAGCTTTATTACCACCGAGATACTCTATTGAAGTGCACTCATCGGGTTCGCTGGCTCAAATTGTCTTATATTATAATATACTAACTTACTTGGGAAGTCATACCTAGTGATAAGGGTTTGAAACTGCCGCTCTCTTAGAGGTGCTATACTTAGTTCCTGCCAAGGAAACACATGAATCTGATTAACCCGTGAGAATCAGAGCCACTCAATCATCAGGCGAGTACCAATAGACCAGGCAAGAGAGTACTCTATGCTCCCCTTCACCATTAAGTATAGAGAATTTAATCTAATAAGACGACCTCTACGTTGGCCCTGTTTTACAAGAGTGAGAATTTAATACAGGGGAATCGAACCGACACACCATGACGTCGTATATTTATGCCGACATTTCAATATGCCATTTAGGTCCAGCTTCGTTTTAGCTACCGAGTCGGGATCGGATCTGCTACGGATAACTGTAAAACCACTCATCATCGAGCATAACCGCCCGGGCTAGCCCCCTTTGTATTTTACTTCCTCTGTAACAGACGGCTACATAGAGAGACAGTAAAAAATATTCTCTGCGAAGTACATGTGGATTAGGAAATCATCACCGTCACCGGGATTCGATCTCCGTATCTCAGCACACTCCGTAGTGTCACGAGCCGACATGTACTCATCAAGCGCAAATTGTACCCAATATGTATTTTTAATTTACAAAGACAAAATAAAAGTAGTAATTAATCGTCTGAAAAGGACGGCACGGGTAGTGCTAATGAGTTTGCTTTGGGATTTGTGACTTCCCTTGTTGAATTTTGTCAATTACGTTATGGTTAAGCTAATAACAACTACAGGCGTCATTAGTGTCTAAAAAAGAAAATAGCTCGATGGCACTATTTATGAATAACCCATACGTGTTTTATTACCAAGATTCACAACGGAATCATTTTGTATTTTTTAAAAATATTTTTGAAATTTTTCGCGAAATAAAAAATTGGAATTTTCTTATGGGATTCAGCATGCAAATTAAATATGCCAACGTCGTTTTTTTGGAAATGATCTACGACCTCGATGCACGTGGCTTGCGAAAAAAATGAATAGCGACACGTATGCTTACTGCCATAGGTCTATCTAACGCCAACCATCTTAAGTTGAAAATTGGGGCATATGTGTTGACCCTTCCTTGTTAGTCTTGATTTATGTATGTTTCACACAAATTACGTACACTGAAGGGCTCGCCATTCCAGGTAGCTTGCAACTATAATGTCATCACAAAATCTTAAAGGACTCCACCTAACTCAAAGGCATACAAATCCTTATGTACATGATTAATACAAGGAACTCTGGGCGTCACCTTGTTCAGACCCAATCTTCCCTTAACTCTATTACGTGATAGTTGCAAGGCCCCCTATGGTATGACCTGTGCACATATTATTATCATTACTTATGGTTATACTAGCAAAGCACAATAAAATTTTAGGGAAGCCATCTAGCGCTTGAATGAGGAACAACAAATTCTTACTGTACTCTCAAACCGAATTCAAAATTTTTCCTTAATTTTAAAATTTCAACTAGTTAATCAATCAAAATTCAAAAGCTGTAACACTTATCAAATTCCTAAGGATGAATACAAGTGGATTTCGATCAAAGCTGGGGAAAAAGTAAAAGTTAAATAGGATATTTTAGTGTTTTGAAACTCGACCATGCCGAAGGAAGCACAACTGTAGATATAACTGGAAGAAACATACAGATACCAAGGCAAGTGGAACTAGTTCAAATTCAACAATATTCACCGGTTCAACTGAAAAACCAAAACCTAGGTTCTTTTTCTCACATACGTATTCCAAAGGCCTATATATTCCATTCCGTTAAAAATAAGTTAAGATACTAGCCTTACATATATTTTGGTACGTACTTTTACTACCCGAGACCTAAGGACTGAAGCAAATGGCAAATGAAAATACTGTGGATGTGAATGACCATTTGCTGATCCCCAGTGGACAAAAACAACTAGCCGCATACATCAATCAACAATTTACACATCAATGGAATAGTATAAGACAGCAAATCACTTCACAAGTCAATTCAAACACTTCTATACAGCTTCAATCTTTCAGAACGGACATCCTGTCAAGGTTTTCAAACCTTGAAAGTAATGTAAATTCGAAATGGCAAACTTTAGATGCAAAAGTAAATAACAATATCTCAAAGCAAGAAACGGAGATAAGCGGGGTCAAGGCGCAGCTAGCTAATCCTAACCAGTGGTTACAAAATTCAGAACGGAAAATCGAAGTATATGAACGTGAAAAACGAAGTAAAGAATTTATGATAACAGGTCTTTTAGTGACCAATTTAGATTCCAAAGATGCTAAAGTAGTTCTAGAAGCAAAACTTGAATTACCAAGCGTCAAACTAATCAGTGCAAGAAGAGTCAACAATAAGGACCCAAGTAAACCCCCCTTGATTTTTGTGCAGCTAGCGGATAAACTAGATGTCGCATCGGTAATGGGCAGCAAATCTAAATTGAAAGACATACTACCAGAAGTCCGTATCCAACCGTGTCGCACCAAAAAAGAACAGGAGATTCACAAACATCTGATGCAACAATACCGGATCAAGAAAGAGGACCCAGTAATCACAAATGTTAAATAAGTAGGGTATTTTTCTTTTAAAGCCGACGGTGTGAGGTATAAAAGCGATGGTACTTCACTTTCAGTAGTACAAAACTGACAGTCTTTGCCCACACTTAAACACAAAACGGTAACTTATTCTAGGATGTAATTTTTAAATTTTTTTTAGCATACACTGTGCTGCTAGCAGATCAAAAAATAGGGGTATACCATCAAATAGGGTAGCAATTCTAATTAATAAAACAACTTATGGAGTCACTAGTGAACTGTATAACAAAAATAACATAATTGTAATCCAAGTGAGAAATGTTGAGTCAAGAGAAATATTTGTAATTGGAAATGTTTATATGAACGTTAATATGTATCCTACTGCCTAAATATATACAGAACTTACGGAAGCTGCGGAGTCTTTTGCTCACATGCTAAGAAAAAAATTTATTATTGGAGGCGATTTTAATGCACAAATTGGAGCGGAAGGCTCGCTAGATCACAAGTTGAAGGGAGTAATCTATCCAGTTTAAGATTAACAGATGATGAGATAATGGACTCTACAACCCCGCATTTTCTGGAATTCACGGAGAAATGTTCGCTAGTGATTATAAATGGTAGAGTGTCACCAGACATTCACGTATATTTCCATTTTGTTTTTCCAATTTCACGTATATAAGCAGCAGAGGAAGGTCAATCATTGATTATTGTTTTGTTCACTACAATCTTATTAGTACTGTACAAAAACTTAAATTTCTAAATATTAATAATTCTAATCATGTACCTATAGCAATACAACTACAAAGTATCAAAGGAAATCGCATGCCAAAACGAACAGCTAGCTGCATGAAGAAAATTGAGCTGAAAGCAGAACAAATCCAACTATTTAGTGAAGTTATGAACTCTCATAAAATTAATAATGTAGAACATGTAAATGAAATGAACACTTATTTTACCAATCAAATGTTTAAAGTAGTAAATAATCTAAATTGTGTCTAATCGAATACCAAAATTCTGTGTTAGAAATAAGCCATGGTTTAATTCAGCTTGTAAGGATCTAAAACGTAACATGCAAATATGTAGACTACAATGTAAGAAATTTGATTTTGGGTTTGAAACGCAAGTAAGATTTGGAGACGCAAAGAGAAAATTCAAAGAGGCTTGTAAAAAAGCCTAATAAGACTATTATGCGGAAATTAAAGATTGGCTAGCCAACATTTAAAATAGTAGTCAGTTTTGGAGTACTGTAAATCTTTTTAAGGACAGATCAATTAATAAGAGCATTAAAATTAGTGTTGAGCAATGGGAGAGTTTCTACAATAGCATTATGCCACCTAAGGAGTTAGTTAACGTAGACTTATATGGGGTAGGGGATGAACTAGTAGATGAAGAAACTACGATGTATGAGCTAGCTCAGGCCATTAGAAAATTAAAATAAAATAAATCTCCTGGACTGGACGGCATCTCAAATGAGTCTTTAAAATCTTTACCAAACAGCTGGATGCAAGAAGTACTGGTGCTGTACAATACAATCATGGTGGATGAAAAGTGTCTGAACACTTGGTCTAAAATTAAAATAGTAACTTTATTCAAAAAAGAAGACTGAAATAACCCAGCCCACTATAGAGAAATACCCTTACTGAGTTGTGTCCTAAACTTTTCCACGCAGATACTACTTGTTAGACTGACAAAATGGTCTACAACAAACAATATTTTACTGGAGTCACAAGCAGGTTTTCGAAAAAATCGTTTATGCATGGATTAAGGTTTTTTTCTGGCAGGCATTATCCACAATCACATCCGGATCACTGGAAGAAAAGTATACGCCCTCTTTTGTGGATTATAAGCGAGCTTTTAATTCCGTAAGTCATAGCCTCTTGTGGTCTAAACTACACAAACTAGGAATGAGTGCAAAAATCATAAGGATTATACGGAATATTTATAATAATGCAGTGATTGAAGTTAGAACAAAGCACGGTCAAACAGAAGCAATAGAAGTTACCGAGTGGTACTTCAAGAAGAATTGCTATCGCCCCTGTTATTTTCACTCTTTATCTCAGACATGGACGAATATTTTGCACAACATAATCTCGAAGGACTAAGCATCAATCATAAGGTGGCTATCTTTGTGCTCATGTACGCCGACGACACAGTTATAGTAGCTTACTCGGAAGGAGACCTAAAACAGAAACTAGAAATTTTTGAAAAATATTATAAGGAGAACCAGCTAAGTGTTAGTGTGGCAAAGACCAAAATTTTAATATTTGCTAAAAGTCCAAACAATAAAGTGAAATCCATTTTTAAATACCAAGAGGAAAGGATTGAATTGGTAAAGAAATACACGTATCTTGGAGTGCAATTCAACTCGTCCGGTGTCTTCAGTAATGCTGTAAAAGTATTTACCAGTAAAGCTTTACAATCAAATGGAAGTCTGCGGGAATTATTATGCAGAAGTAGATCAGACTCCTGAAACGCAAAATCAAGCTTTTTGAATCGGTTTCGATGGCCACACTACTATATAGCAGTGGTGTATGGGGACTTAGATATGGTAATTAAATTGAGTCTGTTCAAACGCGTTTTATCAAATCACTCATTACGCTTCCTAGAAATACTCCAGACTATATTGTTTAACTCGAATTTGGAAGATGCAAACTAAAAATTATTGTCCTAAGACAAGCACTGATGTACTCAAGTAAGATTCTCATAATGGGAGAAACTAGAATTCCACGCATAGTATACGAAAATCTCACGTATCTAGATAATTACAGCCCGGAAAATAATCCTACTTACAACTGGGTGACTCAACTTTAACAAAAGCTAACTGTCCTTGTATTTAATGAACTATGGCTTAATATCACTTGTGACAAAATTGATTTGGAACTGGACAACATTATAGAAAAAGCAGCGCGGATCTCCTATGAACAAGATGTAGAACGAGCTATTCTCTTAAGCTACACCTCAAACTATTTTTGTTATATAGGGACAAGTCTAGTAGCTAGCTACCTTTAAAATCGTGTATCTATCAACAAAACTAAAATATTGGCCCAACTGCGACTGGCAGAAACATATAACGTAACGTTAAGAATAAATAAAGGCAAAATAAAACTAGAAATTGTAAATAAGTGCAAAGCATGCGGGTATGGGGTGCCGGATTCCTTAGTACATTTTCTCTTTGGTTGCCTAATGTTTCATAAAGATAGAGGTAAATACCTAAAAGAATATTATACAGGACAAAAAGACGCTAAAATTAAATTAAATCATCTCCTGCAACGACACGATGAACAAGTGTTGCACAATGTTTTCTATTACATAAATTCTGTACTAGTTAAGAAAATGAATTCTTTAGGCTAAGATAGTAAAATATATCAATGTAAACAACAAAAACGTAAACTAATTAATATGATTTGTGTGTGGGCCGAGGCCCGAATATGTAATAAATCACCATACATACATACATACACAACAAAATTCTAGCTTTTCAAAAGCAAAATATATGCATAGCCATGCATGCATACCGGAAATGTTTAAATAATGGTACTTACTGTTAATTACAGTTGTCAGTTTAAATTGAAGTTTGAATACTGCATCATACTTGGGTTAATTTAAACTATAATAATTATAGGTAATTAGCTCAACGCCACGCTAAATAACCACGTAAAGTCAATAAAATCAATACTTTTACAACTAATATCATCTTACATGTTGTAAAGAGGAGAAATCACCGTTTATGATTTTACCTCTTTTAGATATAACATCAATTATTTTATGAAGGGATGAGTTGGCCCAAATGCTACTGTCCCTAATATCTATAAATGAACTGATAAACCTTTATGGCTAAATAGGAGGTTGTGACAATCAGGAATGAGATGTAATTAGGACCTCGTTACTATTAACTACTTATCACAATATGAAATCATATTAGAATGTAGCGAAACTATTAAGTTTTATTAATTTAAAATAATTTACTTTGAAGAATTTATAAAATGAAACAAAAATTAGGATTGTTTCCCAAACACAATTAATGCCTTTTAAAATGTTACGACGTACTTTAATGATTGAAACGGAAACATAAACGAAAAAGCTAAATTGTTATATTTTAAAATTCGTCCAAATTGTTTTATAATATATTTAATAAAGTAAGATATGCTACCTTAATATACGCACATACCCTCGGTCAGTCTACTTTTTGCTGGATCTGGGGCTGCTACGGGATTCTTTTAATGTAAATATTTATTTCGAAGTGACCTACGACCAAGTATTTACTAAGGAATTAAGTATAAAATGCTACCTTTGATTTAATAATAAATTGAATGGTTTTACAAAAACAAACTACGATCAAAACGTGACAAAAAAAGAGTCAGCGTGTTTTGTCTAAATTACAAGATAAGAATGGCGACTACAAACAAAATTATGACGAGTTAAATTCTGAGGTTGTTTACAATCAAATATGACAAACTGACTGACTGAAATTTCTATATCCAGGCCCAAAGATACCT
Source organism: Dicyrtomina minuta (assembly GCA_949802685.1). Taxonomy (NCBI): domain Eukaryota; kingdom Metazoa; phylum Arthropoda; class Collembola; order Symphypleona; family Dicyrtomidae; genus Dicyrtomina; species Dicyrtomina minuta. The sequence continues at coordinate 50,092,245 of OX461809.1, forward strand.
CGTCTCAGAGCGTCTTCTTTTGTTTTTGTCTTTTCTACTGCCTGGGATTTATTTCCTACCGTCTGGGATTTTCTTCTCTCGCTACTCCAACTCTGACTGTAAGTCACGTCGCAATTCGGTACCGTTCTCGAATTTGCTGCTCAGCTGCACTTTAAAGAGGTCCTTGATTATTTATATTTCAAAATTTGCCTAAGGGTGAATGTCCGCACTCGACCGAACACAGGAGTTAACAGGAAACGAAAATGAAATGCAGAGCTGAAACAAAACTTGATGTGAAAAGAAATACACACAGTTAAAGTTTATTTTCCTACGTTTATTTTATTACAAAAATATTTCTTGAATCGACTAAAAATATTGGATCTTTCCAACACTAGAACAAAAATGCAAAACGGTACACTTGAGGATTTATAAACGCAATTAACCTCAGAATATGATACCAAACGACAATTAACAAATATTGTTATACGTTTATAGTCTTGTTTCTCGGATATTACGATTATTCGGAAAAATTTATGTAAATTAATGCATACCATGGATGATTAAAAATCATTACTTGCTGATGAGTAGTGAAAGGAATAAAATTAAATTTTCCTACGGTCGTTGATAGTAAACACTACTAAAACGTCAGTCGACACAAACCTAAAAATAAATTTTCTACTGTCAACGAAATACAAGTGCTACTGAGACGTCAGTCAGCAAAATTACAAAAAAAATATACTATCAACGAAGATTAGTGAGTACCTACTAAAGTAAACCATACTATATAAAATAACAAATGTAAAGCTAAAAATGTAAATAACCAATGTTGTATGGGCTGCTGCCAAATCGACTCAATGAATAAATTATTATTATTATTATATATAAAATAATAAGTACCTAAAGACACATATTGAATAAAGATAAAATTTACACACAAAACTTTCGAGCCAATCGCACAGCATAAGGCTGCGGGTGAATAAATGACAATTTCATCATGGGGAACATTTTCATTTACGAACTCAAACATTAATAAATCGACCATCATGTAGATATATTGCCCGATGGTATTTTGGAGTTCGTGGAGGTGGTGGTGGAGTCGGTGGACGTAGCTCAACCTCAGTCTTCTCACTACTAAATTCAACTATATGAATTTTCTGAAAATTTTTATCCTCTGGCTCGTTGCCTTCGCGGCAACGTTTGATACAAGTACAATCGACGGGTTTTGTCAGCCTAAATCGGTGTCGCGGAAGTTCTTTGATGAACAAAGCCCGCATCTGAACATCTGTGCAGCTTTCTATATCTTCAAAGGTAACTCAATAATCATTTTGATACAGTTCGATTCTCTTTTTGCTGTTATCTGTAATGTCGGACCACTTTTTGGGTTATTTCGAATAATGAACACCCCAATCATTATATCCTGAATGGAGCATTATTTTGGGAAATATTTCTGGTTTTTCAGTCTCCTCTTTATCTTTGTTAAACTGTAGCGTCCCTTATAAACTATACAAAATTAGAAAATACTGACATGTTAACATCCTACGTTCCATAAATGAATTTTAACGTTCACAAAATATTATTTATTACAGTATCTACATTCAATCGGTGTTTTAACTAGTAAAAGCCTCGTTTTTGGCTACGTCTACGATTACAGGCTCTACTATGGACTCAATTTATGGATGACTTTCTATCTGGGTGCAAAACAAGGTGAAAAGCAAACAAAAAAATAAAAATAAATAGAAAAAACTTTTAAATTGTATCTTTTGGACACAAAACGGTATAATTTATATCCTGCTTTCGTTTTGCTTGTATCTACAGTAAAAATTGTTAGCTAGTGCAAATCATAATTTGAAAGTGAACGTGAAAACTAAAGCAGTTTTAAACTAAACAAAATATCTATATAAAATTTATTTATTTATTTAAAACCTCGTAGAACCAACGTTCGTGTTCTTATGGATTTATAGAAATATAGAATTTCTACTTTTGATTTGGACAATTTTAGTATAAATAGGATCCCTGACAAAGCCAACACATTTTTACATCTGATGAAAATGGCTATAGTCGTTGGGTACGTTTAACTGGACACTCATTGAAGACGTGTCGAAGATTCTCGCGTGTGCCTTGATTAATGCATACTGGACATTCGCAAATTTTTGGTACGTATGTTTTTGGTTCAAAATTTTTAGCTGTCAGTTTTATAGCAGAAGTTTCTTTTTCTTTGGCAGCGTCAATAAATTTAATGGCACGTTGCTCATCTTTAATCCTTTGGTAAATTTCTGCGAAGGTTTTCTTCAATTCATTTAACACTGTTCGACGTTTTGTTTGACCCTTCCCTAATTGTTGAGCTTGGTCTTCGATCATTTTCTCATCAGGACTATCGGGAGCCTCTGTATTTACAATGTTTGTAGGACTGTCTTCGTCGACAACCATCAAAATTAAATTTTCATCCTTGCCTAGATTGAAGACGTCATCGTCATCGCTTGCCATTATCAAATCGTCTTTATTAACGTTACACATATTATTTGCACGCACACAATTAAGTCATAGCCTTTTTATTATTTACAATTATAATAAAAGATTCATTCAATGTTTCTAATCTACATCTTGTAGACTACTCTTTTCCGCAAAAATACTTGCACTAAAAATATTGGTTTAAACTTAATTCATCAAGTCCGTGAATTTTTGAAAGGCAAAGTTACAGTCGATTTTGGGTGATTAAATTTTTCCTAATTTAAATATTATAAGATCTTAGTTTTTATTCCATTGTCGGTTTTGAGTACCTCGTCTCGGTTCAACAGAAACAGGGACGTGGAATTTGTGATTATTTGAATTATAAGGATTTGCGCCTTTGGGCTCTACGTTCATAGAAGTTTGTAAATTACCCTGCAAATTATTTATATTAGTTGTCAGTGAAGAAGTCCTAGTATAAAAGACAAAGTTTTATTTTTCAAGGATGTTTGAGTTTTCTTTAGAGACGGCGAACTAAGAGTTTCTTGGGCACTGTCAAAGCGATCTCAAATACTACAAGTTCTTTCTCGAGGACCGACTTGTGAATTTTTCTGACGCGTCCTGGCACACACGGAACCACTTTGGTCTCTCCCGCGTGCGTTTGAAGACTCGTGAGCACCTGAAATTTGAATACTTGTCGGTCTGTACTAAAAATGGTGAGAATTATCAGTACTTACATTATGTTTAAGCTCAGGGACGGAATCGCTATCGTCATCTGACATTAGGCCGTATGGTAGGGCACTAAGCATGGACTCACGATGAGCAGGAGCACTACTATTATAAATACCTCAGAAAACGACATCCGGAAATACATTAGTACCATCCCTAACGGGGTGGTTTGGTAGAATTAATCGTAGGTTCGATAATAAATACGTCGTCAGCGGCAGTCAGCTTTAATAAATTAAGCCACTACAAATTTTGATCGACCTTGTCACGAGCTTGGTCGAACAGGGATGGAATATACAACAGTAAGTTGTGTCCATGGACCATTTCGACTTCGGTTGGTTTTTTGATAGATGCCAAATGGAAACCATGGGGGAAAAGAAAATACACATGGTCCATTTCAATAAAGCTGTAAATTCTGTAAGGCCTCAAATATCGAACCAAGAAATTACTTTGAGTTTCTGTTTTTCGTGTAAAGTTTCGCTTGAGAACTAAATCTTCAACATTAAAATTGGTATGAGGATGCTTACAGTGGAGCTCTAATTTTCTTTTTAATTGATTTTTGCACGAATTTTGGTGAGCTTGCATTCAATACTTAAAACGTTCACAGATTTGAATGAGATGCCGCTCAGGGTCATTGTCAGACAAAGAACTTTTAGAGATAGCCTGTTCGTAAGGGTGGGTTAGAGATCGCCCAAACATGAAGAAATACGGGCTGTTTTCAGTACTGCTGTGCTTGGCAGCATTCTACTCATTGGCTACGTGCAGAAGTAAGGTATTCTAACGGTAGTTAGTGTCAAACGTTTACTTAATTTCTTCAAAATAGAACTAAAAGTCAAGTTACGACGTTTAACAAACGCATAGCTACTTGCAATTCGCGCTGTTGTGGCTATACGGATAATGCTTTAAGTTTTGCAGAATCAAAAATACTCGTTGAAAGTAAAGCATGCTCTATTTTCGGAGACCAATGCTCGGATTTAATGTTTTTAGACAAGAGGTTCTGTGGTAGAGCCAGAAGTAGGGAATAGGTATAGGTAGTGGGTACACTGGTCAATGCATATGAGTATGTTTCAATTTCCTGCCTGATTTTGACTAAAATGGCGTAAAGAATCGATGCTCACCTTGACGTGGAGCGGACTAGATTGGCTCTGTTGCGGTATGAAGTGCCGTTGACATGTTTTGCAGGAGCGACACTTATCTATAACTAATTTGTGCATTTAAAAGAACCAGTATTTTTTCTGTAATGCAGCGTAAATTTTCTCATGTCCAAGGTGAGAACGATTATGCAGATATTTGATCGATTGTTTTGCAAAATGTTTAAAAGGCAGCTTGCCCTATTATTTGTGTAAAGGTTCTCCTAAAAGACGTTCTAAAATGCCGGTGTCTGGGTTCAGCTGAAGATTTTTCTTATATTTATTATAGCCGATGAATCTTTTTGCAATGCTTTTACGTAGGAATATAATAATTTTGCCATTGCGTTCATCGTTAATTTAGAGATTTTTTAAACTTTATAAATCAGATTTAATAGTTTCACATGTGTGGATGCCGTCTACATTCTGAACTGCACAAAGGTGAATAGAATTATAAAATTGATGAAAATCAAGATGTGGCAGGTTACCATGTTATTAAACATGACGACTGTCATTAAATGTTTTGGCCACGCGATCAAGACGTGTATGATCACGGTTGCATTCAAAAGAATCACGGAGATCATATTTTATACGATCGCATCGTTTATTAAAATTCGCATTTTGTACGGAGCAAATATGAATAGAACGAATTTCCGGATCAATTTTGAAAGCACAAGCACAGTTGTTTCTTGAAGGACGACTGACAAGGAAACCACGCCAAGTAATACGCTCCGATTTTAAAACAAGTATCTACAATTAATTGACCCTCCTGAGTACTACAGCTCTACCACGCAAATTGCGCTGTTGGTCCACAGCAGCCCGCCAAAGTTTAAAAATTCAACTTTTTTAAACTTTCGCGCCTTGCAATTCCTACATTTGTTATCCGATTTTCAAAAATTTTGAGGTTTTGTGACCTTTAAACCATTTTCTAAAAAGCTTTTTCTGCGTTTTTGAAAATTCGAAAATTTTAATTTTTTTCTAAAAATAAAGTACTTTGAGGGGCCTCAAAAAAATGATTTTGTTAAATTTTTTTGAAAAAAAGGAAAATTTTTGAATTTTCAAAAACGCAGCAACTTCTTTTTAGAAAATGGTTTAAAAGTCACAAAACCTCAAAATTTTCGAAAATCGGATAACAAATGTAGGAACTGCAAGGCGGCAAAGTTTAAAAAAGTTGAATTTTTTAAACTTTGGCGGGCTGCTGTGGACCAACGGCGCAATTTGCGACTGGACGGTTTTAGAGCTGTAGTACCCTCGGGAGGGTCAATCAATTGTGGATACTTGTTTTAAAATCGGAGCCTATCACTTAGCGTGGTTCCCTGGTGAGACCATCAGTGATTTCATTGCATTTACCAGCGATATGGTAAATTTTGATATTATATTCGCTGAGCCTAAGGCTACGACGAATAAGTCGCGAATTACATTCCAAAGTATGTAATATTAAGGTGGGCGCGGAGTGGTCCGTGTACACATGTACCTCACGACCAAGTACAAAGTTACGGAATTTTTAAAGCGAATGGATGATTGCATAAAACTCTTTATCAGTCACAGCCCATTTTTGTTTAGATGTGGTTAGGTGAGCGTATGTGTCGCAAATCCGAGCGAGCGACGTAATTTACCTACTTTTTGGACTGAACAACCCGCAATTTCAAAGTCGGATGCGTCGTTTTATAATTTGAGCTATGCATTTTCATCTGGAAATGCAAAGATTGGAGCATTAGTGATTGCTGACTTAATATTTATTGTCTATAGCATCGCGGCAAGCAGTAGTGAGGATAAATGGCAGTAGTGGAGTTATAAATGTGCTAGGACACCTACGGCCTACTGATCTAATTTCTAAATAATGCTTATTTGAATGATTGAAAGCTATTTTAATGAATTATTAAACAGCATTAATACATTTTTCATCATTTCTTTTACATTTTAGATTTTTCTATGATTTTAGCCTGACTGGTGCTATGAAAATGACTACGACTACAGTTTGTTTAAACGTAATGTATTTTAAATAATTTAAACTATTAAATTCTTTAATTAACATGTGCTTACGTAGTTTTTTCATCATCAAAATTAGCTAATCCAACTTTTGATTGATTAAAAGTAACCATATCTGATTTATCTGACCCAATTTGATTAAAATTTACTTTATCTTTAATTTTACTATTGAATATTTTTCTATACGTTTCAATCTCATATTTATTAACACCATGCTTAGATATACCTCCATCCCATTTCTTAGCAACTTATTTATCACTACATTCAAAAGAATATGAAAACATTTAAGATCTTAATCCTACAAACTCCGTAACAATACTTGCATTAGTTTCTATTTTAAAACAATCAAATTTCTTGTTATTTATAATACGTAGGTCAAATATATTATTAGTTTCTAAATCACTAATATCATACCATTATTCAATATTATTCTTTATATCTTTATAGAAATCATTAGTTTTCATATATAGCATAAGTCCATCACTATCGGTTTAAATTATTTTGACGCTATGACCCCAATAAGCTTTAAATGCTCAATCACATATGTATCATGTATTTTGACATTCCTAAAACACAAAACCTTACAAATATTTGTTTATTGAATAATATACTTATTTTATTTTTATGAAGAGCCACTAAATCTTTACAAAATATTGTTTCACGGTTGAAATAAATTTTACTAACATATTGTCATATAAGTATATGTATAATTAAGCACTGGAGCCTACGTTTCAGCACACACTAGGTTATACAACTCTTCCTATAGAATTGTACGCTGTGAAGTCAACCAAGGAAGAGTTGTAACTGAGGAGAAGTTGAAAGATAAAATGCTACAGATTACAAGAGGATGTGAATAATGGAAATGATTAGCGTACTTACTTTTAGATTCTCCATGTATCACAATAATTGAGTTGGTACTCGTCATTTGTATTACCAGTAATTCGTAATGTAGCACTACCAAACATATCACTCACAATCACAATGTAATAATAACCTTATTACCAACAACTTTAACTGCTGTGTCTTCCCTTTATTGTTGAACTATACTACCTTGTTTGTTTTGTAATTTTATATACTGATCACAATTCCTCACAATTTTAATGCACTTGTGTAATCTATAGGCTGTATTTGTACTTTTTTATGTAGAGTAGCCGCTTTAATTTAGAATGTAATGGATTGGGATTATTACACTGTAATTGTTAATAATTAATTCGTAAGGTTCAATTTCCCCGTCTCCTCCAAACTTTTCTACAATTTCACCCTTTTACGTATTTGGCTCGCTGCCCTGCTTCAGTCTTTCCAGTTCAAACTTTTCCATAAAATGCTAAACTTTTTTATACAAAAAAACATGTCTGTCCTTTTTGCCGTCCTCCTTCTTTTCTTTCTTCGGCTACTTTTTAACTTCCTCATCCAACTACACTTCATTCATTTCCTTAGTTTTAAGGCCTGTACAAAATCGTGGTCGATTTTCTAATAAGGGCCCTCATGTTATATAGGTATATGTATAATTAGGCACTGGAACCTGCGCTCCAGCACACATTAGGTTATACAACTCTTCCTATGGAATTGTACGCTGTGAAGTCAACCAAGAAAGAGTTGAAGTGTAACTAGAGAAAAAGAGAACACTATGATTTTGGCTGCCTCTCTCTCTAGTCGTCCCACTAGCTTGCTCTCAATTAATAAAATTGTATCTGTATACTGTGTACTTCTTGTACTCTAAGGCATTATTGCATCCGCTTCCATTCACATTCATTCAACATTCACACATTCTTAAAATTAACGTAAAGAAACACTCAAACCTTGACAATATTTCAATGCTTTTTCCTACTAGTACAAAATTTGAAATCTTGTCTTTTTAGAATATTTTCTAATTTTTCCAATACAGAATTATTCATGAGTTTAAAGAAAATTTTTCATAATCCAATGTTGTTCTTTGTTTTAATTTTGTATTTCCATCAATATATGGATCCAACTATGTACTTTAATTATATTTATTAGCACTCTGAATTTTAGTTAGCACTAATCTATGTTGCAAAGCATGTTGTAAAGTTCTATTATCACAGATTAATCCTTTTTTATCCTCTTAACCAGCTATCAATGTTTTTAATTTTTTATAATTTGTATTTTTCCTTAACTTATGTTAATAGCCAGATAATTGAGCATCGTCTACTGTTTTATGCATAGGAAGTAAGGATAATCATTATGTAAATCATTAAATTCTAAAAGATATTCTAAATCTACTTTAAGTGTATATTTTATATCACTATCAATATTTAATGTTGTTATATTTAAGTTATTAATTTCATCTTCTGTACACCATTTTAACCCATTATTAGATAACATAAATGACAAAGCATCACCATATAAGGTATTAGCATCAACAGGGGCTAGATATGATGAATCTGTAATAGAACTATATTTACTTATATATTTATTATTGGCGTTAACATCATTGTTCATAATTCCAGACAATCCACCTCTTATTCCTTTCTGAAACATTAAAAGCATATCCAAATCCGTTAAAAGTTATATTTTCACTCCAGTCATTTCTAACATAGTACTCCAATTATGTGCAGGATCTAATTCATAATAATGTAAAGACAAATTTTTAAATGATTCAGAGCAATCAGCTAATATTAAAACATCACATGTTAAATACATCTCCATATAATCTAAGAATATATATTTATTATTAGCTTCATTCTTGATATGATTCCAAAGCTTTTTACCTCTTTTATAATCATCTTTTGAAATATTTGTATCTTTTCAGGCATCATGAAATTTCTCATAACTAAAATATTTATTTTATTTAAGTTTACTAAAAGAATTTATAAATGAGTATTGAAACACTCTTTTTTGTGTTAAAAATTCTTGAATTTCAACTTGTTGATCTTTACAATATTCTAGCATTTCTAGAATTTTATATTAGAACTTGACAGTAAAACAGGGTCTGTTTTTAAACCTTATCAATAAAAGCATTACTAAATGTAGAAATGGATAAATATGCTAGAGAAATATTAAATAATACAAGACTGACTTATACATTTAGAGGCGTTATTATGAGAAATAATTTACTATTTAAACCCTAGAATACAGAAATTCGAATATGAAATCATAATAGCAATAATAATTCTGAAAATCATTGGACTTCATGGTTTAAAAAAATAAAAAACAGTATTATTTTGATTCATTTGGTCATAGGCCACCTATTGAATTATGTTATTATTTTAAACCAGATATTTATATAAATGACAAAAAATTGGAGCAAATGCATGTAGTGCTTTATGTTTACAGTTAATAAATAATATACGCATGCGTAGCACTTAATCATGTCATGAAATAAAAGTTTTATCATAAATGATTTCAAAATTTGGATATATTAGAAAAAGTGATAATTCAAATAATTATAAATAAAATACAAAGTTATGATGCTGAAATTTAAAAATTAACTTTTGAAACAGATAAATTAAAAGATACAGTAGCTATTGAAGCCAGTAAAACAGAAAATCTTATAGTTGTAATTGAAGCTATAAAAGGTGGTATTACCAATTAATCAAATTTTTCTGATAAAAAATGTAAAACTAATTGTAGAACAGTAAAAACAAACCGTACTCTAATTAACAATTTTATTCAAGAATCTAGTAATATACATCTTAAAACATATACTGAAATAGCGGAAAATAAACAAAAACTTGTGGAAGAAAATATAAGAATTATTGATTTAATAAAACGTAATAAACAGGCTAAAATTACTTCAAAGGATTCATTTTTTACAGATTTAGATGATAAAATTAATACAGAAGTAATTAAAATAAACGAGGCGGTTGCAATTCTAAAAGCAAGATTATTAAAATGAAAAAAAGATAAGACGTTTAATATTATTGGAACCGTGAATTTGATAAGCTAAATGTTACATGCCAGCCTAAAATAAGGAAATTAAATAAAGGGTGTGGGTTTATTATTATTATTTGTATAAACACTATGTAGATCACAGTACTGATCCACACAGACACCGCCAAGGCCAATAAGGCCCATCGCGGACGTCCTATTATAACAATGTTTAATTTGGGCCGACATGATAACCAGTGACATATAAAACGTCACCGAATTTGCAAGTACAGGCCATCTTTAACAAGATTTAATGCTAAATGGAAAGAAGTAAATACCTAGCAAAAATAAAAACAACCTACGACACCTAGCTAAGGAAAATAAGATCAGAGTCTACTGCTCATCACCCAACTAATTGGTACTATTACTAGACCTGACAAATTAAAGTTCCAAAAAGAAACATGACACAGGGTGTGGGTTACTAACTGGTATTCGCCGTAATAATGAAGCAAAATTTAAAGAAACAAATTACTCAAATAAAAAGAATTTGATTTAAGTTCGGGTAAAATCCGCTAGATAACGCTATTTATTGAAAAATTGGCGATGAAATCTTTTCTGAGAGTAATCATTTAATTTATGAGAAACATAAAAACACAAAGTGTCATATGCCCATGAATATGTAAATACCGCAGACAGTTAGTCATAAAATGATATATATAAATAAGAATTACACTTTTTTATTTAACGTTATATGTTTGTGATATGCTTACTCACTCTAGCTTGGGATATACAATAAAAATATTGTGCATTGACTCAGTAAGACTTTTAATTACACAAAGAGGGTTAACCTAAGCGATAATCCTGAACGTGAAAAACTTAAGTTTTACCTGACTCGGAAAATACGGTGAACAGTAAGAAAATTGTCCCAGCAAGATCTTTTTCTAAGAAAATTCAGAAGGTTGTCTTAAGCAATAATCCTGAACGTAAAACCTTAGGATTTTACCTAGCTCGGAAAATATGGTGAACAATAAAACTATTTATCAGGATGATACTAATTATTCTGACTACGTATTACTCTTTTTTTTAACAAATATCTTAGAAGTTATAACATTTGAAAGGTAAAATAGTTCTATTTGTACATCATTTGTATAAACAATATTCACTTTTTGTCAGTCTAAATAAATAGGAATCACTAAGACATTTTTAAATCTTGTTAGAAAGTCCAGCTGAAGTAGCAAAAATAAATAGATTGAATAACAAATAATCTTCAAGACATTTTTAATCTTGTTGAAAAGTCCAGCTGAAGTAGAAACAAATCAATAGATTAAATAATGAAGAATCACTAACATGGGAACCTACCTTACTCGAAACTACAGAATGAAACTAAACTACCCGGAACGTATACTACCCATATGAGTGACCTCTGCTTGTATGGTCGTTTGACTGCAAAATTTGTTGTTCGGCCACAATCGCGCGCGCAATTTAAAAAATATCGATTTTTTCGAATTTCAATGCGCTCTAGCTCCCACAATTTTTGTCCAATTTTCATAAAATTTGAAATATGTATGTATGTATGTATGTATGTATGAGTTTAGAGTTTCAACCTTTAAGGTTATATCTCACTCAATTTAATATGTGATTTGAAGGATCCCACGAAGTAGTACTGTAAAGTTCGCTTATAAGGGAACTGGCGGGACCGACGTTTTTTGTCCCGTTTAACCGAATTCCCGTTTAACCGTATAGGGGAATTCCCTATTAAGCGAATGTTATTTACAATGTTAAAATTATTTTATTAAGAGTCAAGAATAAGACAAAAGCAAGGTATATACAACGTTTTTTAAATAAAGTTATTGTGATTCAATGAAACATTCGGTTATTGTAGTTTGTTTTTTTTAATTTCATTTTGCCGCACACAAACACTAATATTATGAAGAATCGAAAAAATGTTTTCCTCAGTATTCTTTAGCGCTAAAAAAATTATGAAGTTTCTGTATCATTTCCGTAGCTTCAGACACACTTGGAACTGACAGCAGTTCTTCTTCTTCTTTTGTAATATCTTCATCAGATTCCTCATCTGATTCGTCACATTGGGTAATGCTACGGACTATTGTTTCCTCTGACACGTCCTCTTCCGTTAGTGAGTTGTCATCTATTGTTGCAAAATCAGAGAATGTAAGCTTCTCAACTGTAGAAGCCTCCATTCCTAACGCTGTAGCAGCTAACTTTAGAGTCGCATTATCATCTTCTTCATGATCGGGATGAACCTCGTGAAGTTGAAAGTATACCTTAGAGTGTTCGAAACAATTTCTAATTGTATTTTCAGTGACCAATTTCCATGAATCGTACAGCCAAATAATTGATTGCAAGATATTTGGCGGTTTGACGTCCACTTGTTTGGTTTCAACCTTTTTGTCCAGCTGATTAATTACATCAATTGTAATGAGTCTTCTATAGTGAAGTTTTATATTAGCTATAATCCGCTGATCCATGGGTTGAATCAAGGATGTGACGTTTGGCGGCAAAAAGGCAACCTTAATGTGAGTAAAAAATACTGTAGTATTCTGGAGAGCATCTTATGTACAACTCTGCTCATTTTATTACAATTTTCCTTATGAATGACCTAAAAAGGCCCCAAATGCATAGAAAAACAGGCCCTTATAACCGAATTTCGCTTATATCGGTTCCCTTATATCCGGATATTTTAACCATGGAAACATAGGCTGGCCAACTAAATATTTTAAAACTGTCCCTTTTAGTCGTTTTCCCTTGAATCCGGATCCCTTATAACCGGATTTGACTGTATTATACTAAATCGCATTGGGCTTCGCAACATTTACTCAATTACCTACACTTGTGGTATTTGGTTTTCGTCGCTTATCTTATATGCGTACCACTTTGCGATTCATTAGATTTTCAATGCTAATTAAACATTACTACTTGTTGCTTTCCGATAAGATTACTCTTAGTCGAGGAGAGGCAGTTGGATATCGAACAAATAGGCAGAGGTAGGCACGCCTACCCCGCCAGTTAGCCCTCCAACCTCCACGAGCGAAAGTAGCAGCAGCTACTTGCAGGATGGATTGGAAAGATATGTTGAATTGGCTTATTATGTTCATGCTTACGCTCGGCATTGAGCAGACACATGTCGTCTATTATTGCTATCGCCTCTGTCGCCATCAGTATTAAACTGATACAAATAAACCAAAGCAAACTCATTTACCTTGAACATTTATACAACTCTCAAACCCCCCTCCACAAGCCAAGTATTACCATTCTCGTGCGAAAGGGTCTAAACTGACTGCCGGCTGCGGTTCCCTCGACGCAAAAAATGAGCCGAGGATTATTTAACGCGGAGCAAACCACAGCATGTCCCCTAAGCCACGTAGCCGGCTTATAAAATTTGAAATACAACATCTTTATACACTTATCTAAAATGTATTTTCAGGATGTTTGAAAATTAGAAAATTTTAATTTTTTCGAAAAAATTAGTCCTAACTCTGGGCCTCAGAAATGAACATTTTTTAAACTTTTTCGAAAAAAAATAAAATTTTTTAATTTTTTAAAATCCTGAAATTACTTTTTACATAAGTGTATAAAGATGTTGTACTTTAAATTTTATGAAAATTGGACAACAATTGTGGGAGCTAGAGCTAGAGCTAGAGAATTTGAAAAAATCGATATTTTTGAAATTGCGCGCGCGATTGCGGCCGAACAACGAATTTTGCAGTCGAACGACTATACAAGCAGAGGTCACCTATATGGGTAGTATACGTTCCGGATAGTTTTGCTTCATTCCGTAGTTTTAAGTAAGGTAGGTTCCCTTGTAGGACATTTTTAAATCTTGTTCAAAAGTCTAGCTGAAGTAGAAAAAATCAATAGATTAAATAAAAAAGAATCACTAACAAGGGAATGGTTTCACATGTAACCCGTGGATTTCAATGAATTATGTCTACAAAAATCAGGCTACTTTTAAATAGTGGAGATCCAAAGTAACTCGAGTGCATTTTGTGTTGTTCGGTCACAATAGCCCGCCAAAGTTTAAAAAAATTCAAATTTTAATACTTTGCCGCCCTGCTACTTTTACATTTCTTGTCTGATTTTGATAAAATTTTGTTTTTTCTGATCCTCAGGGTTTTTTCTGAAAACAAATTTCAGGATTTTTCAAAATTCGAAATTTTTCATTTTTTCGAAAATTTTTAAAGAAAACATTATTTTTGAGGCCTTATTTTATAGACCATTTTCTTCAAAAAAATTAAAATTTTTAATTATTAAAAAATCCTTTATTTTTTTTAAGAAAACGGTTTCAACGTTGGAAAACACCAAATTTTGTCGAAATCAGATAAGAACTGTAGTTGCTACAGGGCGGCAAAGTATTAGAATTTAAATTTTTTAAAACTTTGGCGGGCTATTGTGACCGAACAACGCATAACGCACTTAAGTTACTTTGGATCCCCACTATTTAAAAGCAGCCTGATTTTTGTAGACATAACTCATTGAAATCCATGGGTTTCATGTGAAACCATTCCCTTGTAAGACATACTTTAAATTTGCTTTATAAGCTTTACAAATTAAAAAATTATAACTAACTAAACTTTGAGTACTCGTATTTATATAATCAATAGTTTGCTTCTGTTATGATATATAGCGGTAAATTCAATATATAGTTCATACTAAATGAGAATAATAACTATTAATCAATTATCCTAATTGTTTAATTATATTTTGAACTGATGTATTATACATTTTTAATGTTTGTTTGTTACTTGTTTTTATTTCTTTTTGTAAATTTTTGTAAGCTTTTTGTGTTCTTATAGAATCTTTTTTAACTAAACAAGTTTTTTAGGTTATAAACGTTTTTAGTCAAACTATCCTAGCTGATGGGTGGCGTCAGAAATAACAACTGTCACGTAGCTTTACAATAAAAGGAATTTTGATCTGATTGTCAGAATAAGCAAAGTAGAAACTAAAAATCATTAGTCACAAATAGAAGGATATTGACTAGACTGATCCGGTCACTTTGTATTTGTAACAGCTAAAACAACAAAAACACGAATTTTATAAATAATGCCCATCTTTGCTACTGTAAAATTATAACGTTACTTAATAATTTGAAGTAGTACTTAACAGTAATAATATTAAGTGCTTACGATTTAATAGAATTTTGATGCATGGCTCAATAGGGCTAAGCACAGCAGTTTTAATATGTGGCCTCTGCAGGAGCCACTAAAAAACAGAATTAAGAAATGAATTGGCCTCATCGTAAAAACAGATGCCGACATATGCTTTTATCTATCAAATAAAATATATACACATACATTAAACTTAATATAGTGTTAGAGCATGAGCAGATAAAAAACAACACGTAAGGTATTTATTAGTAACAAGGTAGTACATAGAAGTTTTATAAATGTAAGTTTCTTCAAATCCAAATCAAAGCACTAATTTTTAAATTTTTTTTTTATTTTCAAAACTTTAAACAAACGATAAATAATAGATTGATTACTGTTTCTTACTTGTTTGTAGTTGGAGCAACAATGTATATTTTTTGCAATGTTAAATAAAAGATTTTTAAATTTAGCCCTTCTTGAAAAATATAGCAACAAGTTGGTTTCTGTCTCTTATTAATTTATTAAAAATAAATTTATTACATCTGAATTGTAGGGCATGCAAAATGGTACAATAACATCATTATTTATTAAATAAAAGTCAAAAATTTACCTTTTAGTTTAAAGCAAATATGTTAATATATACGTATAATCAGAGTGGAAACTGATTTTGACCCTCTGTTATCTGTACATACAATAAAAATTAAAATTATCATCACATTATTATTTCATTATTGATCTACAGGAAATTTTAAACAATACTATTACAACATAACAGTATAAAATTGAAAAATCTTACGGCGAAAAGTGAAATCGCAAGAAGAGGATGATTTAAAATCCAAAATTCAGAATTACATTACATACATTGAAAATAAAACTTAAAATGGTCATAATTGCTTTATTATTGATCTACAGCCGATTTTAAACAAAAAAATCTCAATATCAAAGCATAAAATTAAAAACTCTTACAGTGACAGATTATTAAAGTAATTACGAACTGAAATGTTAATATTACTTAAGTTAAACTTATAGATTTCTAGCATTTATATACATGTTTTAATTTTTTGATTTGCAAAGTTTCATTTCAATATAATAGTTTAATTTTTACTTAATTTTAAATTTGATTGTTGATGTTTTGATTTCTAAGAGCTAGATAGAACAGGAAATTGTTTCGCACTTTTCACAAAATGTGTGGAAATTTTAATAAATGAATATTGATTTCAAGATCAGTTCAAAGGAAAGACTGTAGCAAGGCATACAGTACACAGAACTGGCAACGTGCAATATTTTTGAACCTTACCAGTTAACCATTAAAAACCCAAGGATGGTTCACTATATAACGTATGGCCAACTTTTCAGTTTAGGATTTAATTATTTAAATACCTAGCATTACATAATTTGCAAAAATGTATTATTGTGACCTGGGTTATAAACCATAGCCAACAATACTATGATATTAATACTTGCGTTACCAGGGCATTATAGTGCACTTCAGTTTTTAATGTTAATATAGGGTCATTAAAACAAAATTTGTAGCAGGCATATAATAGACAACCACCATATATGTAACATATGGCAGTTTTAAATAAAAAATCCGGGTAGCTTGTCAGTTTTTTCGTGGTTTATAGTGTTTTTTAAATTTAGGCACTGTGCATTGGTAGATTTAAAAAATTTAAACGTTGACATAGTTAAATATTATATGACCTATTATATACAAGCCAATGATCCTTAACAAAAAATCCAGGGTGGTCATCTTTTTTTGGTTTTAATTGTCTTACGGTTTTTGTTTGTTTTAATATAAAATAAATGATTAAAAAACATAATTAAATGAATAAAAAACAAAAGCTCGTTGTCAGTAATATTAGTATCGTGATATTAAAGCAGGCGTGCTTGGGCGAGCAGTTAGGACTGCACACTGTAATGAAATTTGCAGTCACAGACCCGGCTTCAATCCTTGGCCACTGCTAATCGTTTACGGCGGTGTTGTAACGTCACTGGATTGTTGAATAAAACTCAATCTCCTTCGGTGCTCCTAAGTGACCACTACCTACTGTAGGGACCTAGGGAATGAGACTCCTTTACTGGGAAGGAGAGGACAGGGATAAGTAAAAGGGTACAAAAATAGAAACGATCTAACGCAGTAGCCTCCTATTTCCTCACCCAGTGTGTAGTTGTGTCTGGTTGTATGAACTTTGGTTAAATCGACCCAATAAATAAATTATCATTATTATATTGTGGTATTGATATAGTTTGCTAGGTTTTAGACTGGTATATGTTAAATATCTACCTGTGTTATTTTCTTATGTTGGTGGTAACATTTTGATGTTAAGTTTTAAGTTTCTTGCTCCAATTTGTGACAATATTCCGTTTTCATTTTATAGGAAATAAACTTAAAAGTAAAATTAAAAGCATAACAAAGCGCCTTGAGGATCAGGGTGCGTAAGCTGTTAAATTTATGTAGTATTCTGTAAGGTTTCAGCTTTAACTTTCGTGTACTGCTTGTTTATTTAATATGAACACGTGAACTTTATTTATAGTGTTTTTAAACTGTAAATTCAAGTGAAATAAGAAATATGGGCCAGTATTAGAGGCCATTTAAATAGTCGTAGTTTTAGTCGTATTCTCAACATTATAAGGTAAAATCCATATAAAAATCCAAAATGTAAAAAACATGATGGCAAATTGTGTTAAAACTTGATTCTTCTATTAAAATAGCGTAAAATCATTCTAAAAAGCTACTTAATAGAAATGGAAGTCGTAGGTTGTCTAAGCAACCTCATATCTTCCCTACCAATGGCACATCTTTCATTAGTAAATGATAAAGAGGTCGAGCCAGCCGAGAATATCCGTGAATCATGCAGCTGATGAAATTTGAAATTTTTATAAAATGACGAATTTCAGTCGTTTTGAGGGATAGGGATACTCTACAATAGTTTTGATCCGATCTTCATCAATTGATACTCCCTTAAAACTTACACGATGGCTTAGAAATATTATGCCAGGGAATCCAATGTGAAAATTGCTAGTTTTAAGCTAAATATTAGCTTGGACAAAAAAGCCACAATAATATTTCATCTACGTATGCAATTAACGACTTATTATTAGAAGGTTTTAGGATGTTGGACATAACGGATTGAAATAATGCTCCACTATTAATAAAGCTAAATGGAAGCAGTTTATTGCGCCATGTACCTGCATGATTTATATACGCAAGGTAATTCCACTTTTTTATGCAGTTCTACCTGTTGGTATGAGCTAGCCATGTCTAATTGACAATAATAGAAACACTGTTAATTTCATCTACGATCATAGGGGTACAGTAATTGGTTTCACTCTCTGATTTATGTCCTGCAGATCAATCACAAGACTTAATCCGTTTGCGCCTTGTTAAACAACTCGCTGCGGCAAAACCCAATTGAAATAACATGGTATAATGTTTTTCTTTATGAGAAAATTATCCGTTTCATCACGTCAAACTACTTTAAAAAAGTTTGACATAGCCGCGAGTGCAT
Source organism: Dicyrtomina minuta (assembly GCA_949802685.1). Lineage (NCBI taxonomy): Eukaryota > Metazoa > Arthropoda > Collembola > Symphypleona > Dicyrtomidae > Dicyrtomina > Dicyrtomina minuta. The sequence continues at coordinate 50,110,956 of OX461809.1, forward strand.
AAATGAGAGGCGTTAGTTCAAGAAGATCTACTGTCGCCTGTAAAGTCTTTCATGTAAGTGGATCAACGATTAAGGAATGGAAATTTTATAGTTTCAATCCAAAAACGGAATAGTATTTCAAAACTACAATACGAAGAACTCGTTTTTCGAAAACAGATAGTCCTTTATAAATTTTAAATTTGGCAATTTGTCATCCGTTAACTCTTGGCTACCCAAAATTTTATCCAGTACTGGTTTTGTTTCGTCGCCTATGGGACATTGCAGATCGTCGAAATAAAACTTATTGCTACGGACGTAACATGCGGGAATTGCTCTGTATGTGCTAAATAATCCCTGCTTAGGTAGAATTATTTTGCCGTCAATGCTAGTGGCATGGCAGTAACTAGTGCTATTTGTAATTCCAATTCAGTTCTCTTCAATAAGAGCACTCAATTTGTTAAAGAGGTAAAAGTTAGGTTCAACTACGATCGGACCAGAGTAATATCGATCTGCCGTATAGATAGGGATTTAAGTCATACGTGCTACAGTCAATTGTACAGGATGAGTTGTAAATAATCATAATTTAGGTTAAGCGAGCTCGGCTTCGGCCGTGCTAGACATTATAGACGTTTTAGTACTTCTTACAGTCTCATTGAAAAAACTTGTGGTTTCTATTTTGAGAAAAATTGTATTGGCACCACCAATTTGTGTACGTGTTTTACATTAGGGTGTGACTACAGGCACGAAAGGTATTTTGAGCGGATTCAAAATATGTGACATACTTTTAACTGTTATATTTTTATGATTAACAGTCACGAGTTTGCTGTTTGGAAAATTAGCCTCGGTAGGATAACATTTTTGCATTTCTCTGCCTAATATACTTATAACATAAAAAGAATAATTCAGTTTACCGTCTAAAATAAACTGATATGTATCTTCAATGCTTTTAGCTGCTGTTGTGAATTTCGCCATGCCTAATCTACAGTTATGAGTGCATTGTACGTAGTTACTATGTCCATGCCAAAAACAACATCGATGCTAGGGGCGTAAATAACGAAAAATCCCTACAAAACTTATTTATTCAATTCTGGGATATTGAATTTGATAAAAATAAACAAATCAATAAAATGCGGGGTACTAGTATTAATGAACAAGATATTGGTTTACAGGGTTGTAATAAATCGGTCATGCCTAAGCATGCAATAGCAAAGGGACTGAAAGGACCAATCAAAGCACCAGTTATAGTCAGGACATTAATGTTTACACATTTTCCATTCATTTGTTTGAATGTATAATCACGCTTAATTCCATTTCCTGAAAGTTTGTTTGATCAAATAAGCTGAACCTCATTGATTTCAGAATACTTGAATAAAGATTCGGAAATAAAACAATTCGTGGGTTCATAACTATCCGTCATAGCATTGCCCTGTAATTTTTAATGAGTTATATCAGCTTAAATGGCTTCGTATGTAAGTACAGTAGGTTCATTAGGGACCCGCAATATAAATATACGTATATCAATATTATTGTTATTCGGTTGATTTTGTGACATTTGGTTACAGGCTTAATTAATATGAGGAACCATGTCGGTATCGTTTTTCATGGGCTTAATGATAGTATTATCATTAGTTTTTTGATTACCCGTATTGACGTAAGGAGCAAAACGTTGGAATAAACGAGCAAATTCCTGTTGTGAAGGTTGACCTACGTTCTGATTTCCCTGAATGGAATTAATAATATGACCTGAATTACGATTGTAGTTATTATTGTATGACCTGCGTTTGTCTTAATTATTTCTATTGTTATTGTTAATAATATTAGAATTATTATTATACTTATTCGAGTTGAAGGTATTTCCTCTCATACGGTAGCGTTTCCAGCCACTGGCTTCTAGATGCAATAGAGTGTTATTTTTATCCATGAAAATCCAACATTTCCATACGCTATGACGAGGACATAGGCAACGAAAGCATGTAGGTCTATCGTCATGTGTGACACAAGATGTTTTATGGTCAGCAAAAAACCTATTCGTGAACTGAACATCCGTATATTTATTGGAATTATTATAACGATTGGAATTTCACTAATTCCGATTATTGTTGCTATGATTAGGATGTCCCGAACAAGATGCAGAATTATTATTATCTGGCACATTAGAAAATTTATTTTCCTGATCATATGCTGGCTTCTGAGCAGAGGTGTCGTAAGAATATTGATGCTTAGCTTCCTAGAGCTTTTTAGAAGCTATGCGTTAGCTGCATCTAATAAAATGGTTTTGTCCGTCCGTCTGTGTGTCTGTCTGTCTGTCCCCTTTTCATTGTTGTACGCTACAGGTCGTAATTTTAAATTAATTATAATTTAAAAAATTCCAAAATCATGTAAATGCGATGTAAATGTGCTGCATAGTTTTTTTGTATAATCTTTACAGTATATTATTTGCAATTAGCAGTTAAATGGACCAACTCTCAAAATGTTTTACACTTCATTTTATTCACAAGCAAAAACCTCAGCTCCCATAAGGTTACAATAAAGTGCATACCAATTATTTTCCAAATTTTACATGGACTGTCGTGTGTTCAAACACGCCGCGTAAAATCTACAGGCATCACTGTTCTCCTTTCTCGCCATTTACAAATTCCTATTCACTACCATATGTATTGGACATGCGTACGTAAATGGGTAAGGGGTCGTCCATAAATGATATCATGAGTAGGGTCAATGGTTCTACTTGGATATTAATGACATTCCATGTTAAGGATATTCATTTACGCAATGGTTAAGCTAACGACAGAGAAGTCATAGAGTCCTACTATTCTAACCACATGTCATAAATATACCTATATAGTATATAAATATTCGGGGATCGTCCATAATGACGTCCTTCACATTTTATAGTTTTAAGTACCCTCAACTAATTTCACCACATGCCATAAATATACCTATATAGTATTTGATATTATATATATGATTTATTGATCAAAGTCGACATGACCTATTGGTCTACACAACGTTTTTGATTTGACATACATGATAAGTGGATAGCATTAACGTAATAATATTAGTAGTTATTATATAGTAAATGATTTGATATAGCCTTCTGGCCGTAACTTTACATTTGATTGGGTATATGCATTATATAATACGAGTAAAGAGTAATGAGTAATTACAATCCAAGAAAATGGGGGAAGTGAGGGGGGTGGGGTAGATATTATGATTTTTTACAAGTAAGCTATTTGTGGTTTTATCCTATGCTAACTGTATAGGTACCTTTGTGTTACAATACAAGTACTTAGTGCTTCATTATTGTTGAGTTACAGTGTATCATTTCACAAATATATATAAAAGACAGTTAAAGTTAATTTTTCATTACAGAAACAATTTCAGAAGTTGATGATTTTTCAGTAGTGCTGGCCGTATGCTTTATCTTTGCTTGGGGAGCCTGCCTTGATTGTATGCCTGGTGGTAGTGGTGTCAAGGTGTTTACTTCGCTGAGTTCCGATTTATTGCTTCTATTCTTGGATCTTTTAATTTGTTCGAGAAGTTTCATTTTAAGAATTCTTGGAGGGAGATCCACGTTGATATATACATGTTTATTTTCGGGAGATTTTGTACATCGCATTGCTTTTCGCCTCATGTAAACATCTTGTCTTTCTCTTATTTTTGTAAATCTTACCACAAGTGGTCTTGGTTTGGTTCCTTCGCTTTTATGTCCAATTCTTCTAACAGTATCAATTTCAGCTTCAGTCTTTAGATCCTGTTGTATAATGAAATTTACTTTCAGAATTAGTTGGGATTCAGACTCTAGTTTTTCTTCAGAGATCCCTGTGAATATCAGGTTGTTTCGCTTGATTTCAAGACTCAGTCTATTGTTCTCTTCCTCGAGATTTTCGACCCTTAATTTCAAGTCTTCGTTCTCCTTAACTATTATACCTATCTTATCTTCCAGTCTTGTCAGAACTCGCTTAATAGTTATAGTATGTATTTGCTGCTCTCTTACTTCAGCCGGTGTGAGTATCAGAACTTCTCCATCCTCTGTTTCAATTTCTATTTTTTTCTTTTTTTTCTCTAGGCTTTCAGCTTGTCTTCCTCGTTTGCTTTTTCCAGTCATCTCTCGTTTTAGTTATTTAGAGGTTTTTAATGTAGATTTTCTATTTTTTATTCGGGTACCCGTTTGCACTGGTTGCGTGTTATAAGTGGTGTAACGAGCTTGTGCTTGGGCTCCACTAACATTTAGGTTTATAGTACTTCATAGTGCCGTATGTGGAGTCTTCTTTCCAGTGGAACTTGGGATGGGCGGTTTCAGGTTTTGTTCGGGTGAGCTTGTAATATTTTTGGAATTTTTTGCTTTTCTGCTTATTTAACTTATATATCACTTAATAATTTGCGTGGAAGTTAGGTTAGGTGATAATTTATTTCAAAGTTTAGACTAATTAATTTACACAAGTTTTTGAAAATTGAAAACTCGAATATTCTGGACTAATATATTGTACGTCCTGTTAGTTCAAGCTCTCCCGCCCCTCCTACCTATATAGTATATAGATACTCTTGGATCGTCCGTAATGATGTCCTTCACATTTTATAGTTTTAGGCAGCCCCAAATATTTTAACCACATGTCATAAATATACCTATATATAGTTTATAGATATTCAGGGATCGTCCATAATGACGTCCTTTACATTTTATAGTTTGAAGTACCCCTAACTATTTTAACCACATGTCATAAATAGACCTATATAGTATACAGATATTTAGGGATTGTCTATAATGACGTCTTTCACATTTTAAACAACTTTAATTTTCTTTAACCTAGTTTAACTATCTGTCATAAATATTTCTATACCGTTATAGTTATTAGATATTCAGGGACCGTCCCAAATGACGTCCCACACATTGAACAGTTTTAGGTACCCCCATTTTTAACGCTAAAATTTTCTTCATGCAACCTTTATGTGTTGTAGATATTCAGAGATGCTCCATAATGACGTCCTTCAAATATCTAGTTTACAGTACTCCCTGTTCCGACGTTAGAATTTTTTCCAACCTATTTTAACTACATGTCACGGACCTTTTTGTGTTATAGATATTCAGGGATCGTCAATAATGACGCCATTCAAATATAGTTTTTGAGACCCTCATTTTCAACTTTAAAATGTTTTCAACTGCGTGCCATGTACATCCATATATCGCTTATTGATGAAAGCGGAGCCTCCATAAATGACATCATTTGTGAATGATGCAATTTATAAATGTTTGGGAGCTATATTAAACTACAGGCTACGCACATTTGTTTATGGCTTATTGATGGTAGAGCTGCTTCCACAAATCCTATATCATGTTGAAGCGTAACATAAATTATTTTGTGCCTTCGTTGAAGCTCAGCATCTACGTCGAGCCCGCCCCCGGTCGACAAATCCGGCGCGGTGCGCCGGATTTTTAGAATTTTATTCGATATACCAATTAAGTGCTTTTGTCAAGTGGTTGATACTGACTTAAGATATAACTTTATCGGCGAGCATGTCGGGTACACCTTCGATGAGCAATTTGATTTTTGCTTCGGTTCCCATATTTAGGTTGATTTGAGCGATGACTCACAGTAGAGCAGCCACATAATCGCTACCACTTACACCAGCTTGATACAAAGTCTTAAGTAAGTCCGAAGCGGCACGACTAGACATATAAGCTCGGTCAAATCTTAGGACCATGGAATCCATAATTAAATTATGGATTAAATTGGAAATTAAAGTTTTTTGAATTTGTCAAGGTCGCCTTTATCAAGAAAATTCAGGTAATGAACTTTTTTGGAAGCACCCTTCTAAAATGCCACTCCATCAAGTAATTAATCTAAGGACATGATCGCTTAATAGTCAGTAAAATTACGCCGAATAATTTCATTTTTATATTCGATGAGCCAGTAAGCGGCTTCTCGTTCACCTCGAAAGTGACTGATTGGCTCGAATAATTTTTGTTTGTTAATCAAACGGATTTGATTCCTATCCACACCGCCTGAACAAATCTCGTAAAATGGCTGAACTAGAGCCGCGATATGTTCGGGAGTCCAATTTTTGACAGGTAGGCCAGTAGGAGCTGTAGTAGCAGTAACAGTATTACTACTTCCTCCACTGTTTGCAGTATTTTGAGCTGCCGCCGTATCTCCATTATTAGCATTAGCTTTTTTTCGCCTTCCATACCCATTTTTGATTTAAAAAATTCGGAAACGGCTTTAGTTACGTCGTTATAGGTTTTAATTTAAAAATAGGTTTACTAGTATTACTACTAATGAGTGATGCATTAACGTCGAAAAATATTTTTTCAACGTGAGCCTCTGCTTCAAATTCTTCTACGTTTCCTTTTTTAAATAAATCGTCTGCTTGTTTATAAAAATTTCTAGCTTACTTTTGTGTACAAGCTAAATAATTACTATTTGTTTCCCCGAGTAATCGGTATAAATTTACGTCGATACTCTCTTCGGTAGTTTCACCGTGCAATAAAAAAGCACTGAACTCCGAGTTATCGCTATCAAATGGCATTTTGGCTTTTACTTCAGGTTCTGTATTTTTAGGATTTCGATTTAATTCAATTTTTTGTTATTTTTCAAAGAACTGGGCTTATGAGCGTCGTCCAGGGTGCTCAAAACAATGCAGAGATACTGTTCTCCTAAAATTGTAGACGTCGAATTTATTTTAATCGAAGTTAACTATATTATATTCCCTATGTTCGTATAAGATTTACTTTTGTATAGGTACCTACTTACATATAAATTTTTGCCTACAGTCGTATGTATGGCGACGTTAAGTTTTCCTACGATCGTATGTATTCGTAGATTAATTATTCTAATTATTTATTGCTAACTAATGGTTGAGAATCAACAGTATAAATCCTTTCTTTTCTCATAATCCCTACGGTTTTTCCTGCACTCTGGTATACTGTTATAGGATACCACTTAATTTAATATAACGTGCCTTATTATTTTTCTTAAAGTGAATGCATTTAATTCGTAATTTTATTCAAGAAATGTTTTATTTTTATATTTTAATGACCAATAATTTGGATTTTAGATGACTTGTACCAACGAAAACAAATTAAATTGAAACAAAACGAAATAACAATATTTATATTTATCGTTAGGTAATTATTAGGCCTCAAATTTTCGAAAACTGTTTGTTTTAGTCTAATAAATTAAATGGTTGGTTTCTTTGGAAACCTCAATAAGCGAAACCGTGATAATACCTGAAATGCCTTTAATAGATTATTCTATGAGGTTTCGGATTTTGCAATAAAAACTTGCAAACAAACTTAAGCTTTAAAAAAGGATAATATATACGGGGCTGTAATGCAAAAATACAGATTTTAATTACGAATATAAACGTAAATAAAATGAATAGATAAATGGGCAAGATATGTAGGTCAGCGGCTAAATAAATTGTTTCGTGACGCATATGAATAATACGATAACGTTCGGATTTTACAATCTGCTAACTTGCATGCACATGTCGGCTTTGTTTAACGATAAAACGATACTTTAAACTTTGTTTGTGGCTAACAATGGCTTACAATCCTAGGAAATATAACCAACGAACAAAAATAAAAATGGTTTACATGCTAAATCAACCACAACTGTCTACCCTTGAAATGCTATAAATATTTCTTTGCACTCTAAAATTTTCAATACTTTTCTATCAAAGTTAATGACAAAGGCTTGTAATGCCTTGCACAATATAATATCGTATAGTCAAACGTTTTTTGTTTTACTTATACTTTTATTTCCTAAAATTGTAATTTATATTTAAATTACCTTAACTATATTTAATTGCAGTTAACAAGGGCCGCAAGTATCACGTTTAATCAACAACCACTTAATACGACGTCACGTAAGTGGTAATTCGCACGTTTATAAAATTAAATTAATTATATTCAGTCGTTTTGGACTCGAAACGCAAGTATTAGTTTGCAATTTGTGACTACGATCTGTGCCTAGTTTACACATCTCCAGCTCTGTTCCTATTTTATTCTACGGTTCTTAAATTGACAAACTAGTTAAATGATTTTATTTAACAAAATCGGTTGAAATGCGGGTGACGAGTTTAGTCTCGAAACACCCCGCACCTTTTGTGAAGATGATGAATCAGCGTTTATGATTTTACCCTTTTTAAGTATTTCATTAATTTATTTATGAAGGGATGAGTTGGCCGAAATGCTACTGTCCCTATTATCTATATTATTATTATTATTTAGAAGGGGTTCAGTTGAAGACTGACGCCGCCGAGGCCTTATTTATAATGGCCTATCGCAGACACCCCCTTAAGACAAAAGAGACAGGAAGAGATAGAAATCAATTACACCAGGTCAGTGAGTGAGCCTGCCCGTGGCACGCGAGAACGCCAAGAGCTGACCCACTGATGCCTGACCTAGCAAATCCATCGAGATAACACAACCACCAAGGTAGAGGTTTCTCACTAAAACAAAGGCTAGGCATGAAGTCAGGAAGTGTATAGGAGTATCATCGTCCTCCCCACAGTGCAAGCACAATGGGGATTCCAATACACCTATCCTCCATCCATGGCTTCCCCACACCCCATGCGCTGTAACAAGCCCAATCAACCACCTTTATTGATCCCTAGGATATCGCACCAAAGAGGCATTACCATACAAAGGCGACGATATCCAGAGCTTGGCCATCCAACAGCTACGCAAGCCAGTCCATTGTCTATCGTGCTCACGTCTAGCCCATCCCGCGATAGCGCAATGGACAGCGGAGATTGAGACTGGAAGTATTGGTCTTGGACCAAACTGCATAGCACTACTACCATCATGCGAAGCCTTTGCAAGCCTATCCGCCTCTTCATTACCCCTGAACCCAGAGTGAGCAGGGACCCAAACCAACTCAACCTCACAACCCCTGTCTGCAAGTCTATTGAGGTACGAGTGGCAGTCCCCTACAACACCTGATACAGTGTAAGGCCTAGATAGCGCACGCAAAGAACTCTTAATATCACTAAAGACTCTAACAGGGAGATCCCGGAGTTCATTCTCCAGCAACCAATAAGCCGCCAGGGAAATTCCCGAGATCTCACACTGAAAGACAGAGGCATCAGCACCTAAATACACGGATTCAGCCAGAAGGGTGGATATCACCCCACGGCTTCTATCCTCGATAAGAACCTCACAACCAGCATTATCACCCTCACGTGAGCCGTCTGTGTAGCACACCACACCACCCCCAAGGGACAAGTCCCTCACCCATTCAGCACGCGTCCCAATTGCCACAGTGAACCTTCGATAATCCAGGTTCACATACGCCCAATCAACAGGCATCCTGAGCATTGGGACACATATGCCCTATCTCTCACAAATAGCCAAATGACTACTTGAACCACCAAAAAACGGATTGACCGTCCACAACCCCCTTGTTTTCAGCCTATGCATAGATCTAATGGCCACCGCCTTAAGACAAATGTCCATGGAATTAGACATTCCATGGCCGCTCTTGGCGTTGAACTAGGACAACCAGTGATCATAAGACACGCCTGGTGCTGTGCCCTGTTCAACATTCTCACATACGAGCTTTTTTCCAGTACCGGGGACCAAACTACAATTGCATATTCAAACACAGGTCGAACAAGCGATGTGTAGGTCCATTTGGCAACACTTAGTGCAAGCCCCCATTTTCTCCCTATCATGCGCTTGCACCTGGCCAATGTCATCTGCGCTCTGCTCAGAACTGATTTCAGTTGAGGCATCCACGTCAGATGCTTGTCCAAGACAACACCTAGGTAAGTCACACTGCGCCGGACTTCCAGGCACACACCTCTATACCTTACGGAGGAGGGACATAGCCTGGTGTTTCTCGTGAACAACACCAGCCACGTTTTCTCAGCATTCAGCCTAAGTCCAACTTCCACACACCAGTCACTGATGATGTCAAGTCCACCAGTGATCCGATGTGTGAGTGTACTTATCACTATGCCGCATTGTAGCAACCCAGTATCATCAGCATACCCTTGCGACATAGTAGACGACGCTCTCTGCCGTAACCTAGTCAACAGACCATCCATAACAAGATTCCACAGGAGGGAAGAAATAACCCCACCCTGTGGACATCCTCTACCAACATCCCGATGTCTTGAGCTACCATTGACCTCAGACACAGCTCGCTTATGTCTAAGACCAAAGTCAATCCATCTCCTTAGCAAAACACACACACCAAACCTATCCAGTGCCGCCAGAATGGCACTAAACATTATTAAAGGCCCCTTCAATGTCAGCAAAGGCACCAAGGACCATCTGTCCGGACTCCAGAGCTCTCTCCACATATGCGACTATCCTGTGTATAGCCGCATCAGTAGAGAGTCCCCTAAGGTACGCGAACTGATGATTAGCCCTGAGCCTGCTCTCAAGCTCAGGTGTCCTAATGTGCCCATCCACTAATCTCTCAAGAACCTTTAACAACACTGAAGCTAACTGAATAGGCCTCCATGCAGAGGCCTTACAGTAGTCCCTTCTACCCGGCTTAGGTATAAAGACTACCTTCGCCTTCCTCCAACAAATCAGAACAGTGCCCAGTGCCAAGCATGCTTGATAAAGAGCCACCAACCGCTACATAATAACCAGCAGACACCTTTGCACAAGCACTGGTTGTATGCCATCCTTTCCCGCAGACGTGAATGGCTTGAAACTTCAAACAGCAGTCTGCACTTTGTACTCAGTGACAATCCCTAAGCACCCATGCACGCCCAGAGATCGTAACCCATGATCCGGAATGTAACCCTGCGCATTCCGATCACCAATAAAATGATGCCGCAAAAGGACATCGAGAGTCTCATCCATAGACACCGTTAGACAACCAGTCTCGGTGTCAAGGATAGACCCAGGTGTCCTTGCAGTACCACCCTCCAGACTACAAAGACACTTCACTGCATTTTCAAACTTACCAACCCCACTACAAAAATTAGTCCAAGACTTCCTTTTTGCACTACGCACAGCAGACATATAGATGTTCCTAGCTGCCTTGTACTTAGCTCAGAGGACAGGATCCCGTTGGTAGCGACCAAGTCTCTTGTACAAAGTACTAGCCTCATTACGAAGAGCTGTGAGCACGTTCGTCCACCAAGCTGAGACCCTGTCCGTACGCTTGAGTGCCCTCATTGGAAAGACCACATTTAGAGAGTCCATCAGTGTGTTGGTGAGAGCCAACGCCTCAGCATTGACATCATCAATGCTGCATAGTTGACTATCAACAACCGGATGAACTCGCTCCTGAACACATTTCAAGTACCTTAACCAGTCAACCTTTCTGATACTCCTGCAACAAATTACCTCAGGCAGACCAACCGAGAGACGAAACCGGATGTACTTATGATTAGAAGCAGACTCTTCATCAGATACAGTCCATTCCTGAATCCATTCTCAGCAAGCCTGTTTGCCAGAGTAATATCAATCACTTTACTCCTATTAGAGACCACGAACGTCGGAGTACATTCATGATTTACCACTGACAAGTCAGAAGTCATGATGTACTCAAACAACTCCACCCCTCTGCGATTTGTGTTGGAACTGCCCCAGGCCAAGTGATGAGCATTAGCATCAGCACCAATGATAAGGGGCAGCTTGTTGACCTCACAGTATTCAACTAATTTGCGCATCAGACCCCCAGGAGGATCAGTTGCTTCACCAGGCATATACACAGAGGCAAACACTACAGGACCATTTGTCCAACTCGTAACAACAGTGACAACATCCCTGTCCGTAAACTGCGGTAGCAACTGAGCCTTAACATTCTTAGAAATAAGGACACATGAGCGAGAAATTCCATGTGATCCAGTAACAAAGAGTTGGTCAGCCCTACCCAAACCCCGTACCGCTCCACGATAACAATATGGTTCCTGAATGAGACTAATATGAGAGCAAACCGGCCGGGTGCTTCCCGGCTTCCGGGAACTTCCAAGGGAAAAGAAATTGAGGAAACACGAAATCCTCAGAGCGACGCAGCTGATATTAAAGCTAAATCTCCATAAGTTGTCGACGATTCAAACTTCAGTGCTTTCTCGGTTCACGGGGAAACAACTGTAGAAAGTCTTCCTCCCGATTTGCTACAATTACCAGGGGAATCTGAAGAAATATATTTGGCTCGATTGAACAAGCAAGCTAAAAAGTTTCATCACGACGTGGATGAGGCATTTCGAAGCGACGACACTTTTGCTTTTAATACTGTTAACCAGTCAAAGTTTAATTTTTTAAATTTGACCCCGTGTACATAAGAACAGAATCCGGACGGCCAGTATTACGACTCAAAAAAATAGACAACGTAACCAAATCCGTGTCCAAATTTTTCAAAGCCAGAATAACGCACCCTTTGGCTTCGGTAGCGGGAGATGCTGCTGACCCGGGAGTTACTGCTGCTCCTCAGCAGATAGTTTCGGGAGGTGGATCGAATGTAGGAAATATAGAACAAAGTAGTAGTGCTCTTCCAGGACCCACGGCCATTCCTCCTGGAACTGCCGTTAATGGTATGACTCCCGATCATATCCGAGCCATCGTAGAACCTTTCTACGAATATTGTTCTGGGGGCTTGGATCGTACTCAAATTAGGCTCATCAACGAGCAAAAATTAATTGAGCCGATCGGACATTTTCGTGGCGAGCGTGAAGCCGCATTCTGGTTAATCAAATATGAGAAAGAAATATTGCGACGATATATTACTTTATACCAGGCTATAATGTCCCTAGACCAATTATTAAAAGGACCTGCCAAAACTTTGTGGTCCTCAGAAAAAAATTTACATTTCGCCTTGTTAGACAAAGATGATGTCCAGGAATGTATCCATATCTGGGATCGCATTATAGATTTAATAGTACTTCGCTTTGATCGTGCTCTCATGTCGAGCAAAGCTGCATCCAAATTACCAAAAACCATCTACCGACCGGGTATGGGTGCAAATGAGTATGTTGCAGGTCGTCTGCATAATTTGGCGCAAATCGATCCTAACATGGAAACGGAAGCCAAAATTAAATATCTCATTGAAGGACTTCCTGATTTATTAGCTGATAAAGTCATGTCATGCTCGAGCATTGACAATATGACTAAAACCCTCAATCGTTATATTGAGATAAATTTAAAGAAAGCCCAAGAGACTTTCACTTGTAATTCTGTGGCTCAGAAGCCAGCTTTTGCACGTAGTAATAAAGTTAACGACGTCCCCAACATTAATAATTCCATTACTTTCGGCGGGCATCCCAATTACAATGCTAATTAAAATCAAAATAATGCACGTAGTAATAACAATAATAATTCGAATCGTGGACAAGCAAATAAGTACACAGATGTACAGTTCACCAACAGTTTTTCAGCTGCTCACAAAGCGACGTGTGTGACCCCAGATGGGAGGCCAACTTGTTATCGCTGTCAAAGGCCACGGCACAGCGTATAGAAATGCTGGTTGTTCATGGATGAGAACAACATCCCTTTGCCGCCTGAAGCTGATGGCTGGAAAAGAAATCGAAGTAGTGGGAATAATTATAATTCCGGTAATTATAATAATAATTCCAACCATCATCAGAGCCGTAATAATTATAATAATCGAAATAATTATAACAACCGTTCCAGTAATAGTTACAATCAAAATCGTAACTCCGGACATATAAATAATTCCCAAAATAATAATATGAATGTAGGCCTACCGACTTATCAGGAATTTATGCGTTTCGTATAATTATTTGTCCCTTATTTACAATCAAACGGTAATCAAAATTACCACAACAATTCTAATGACAGAAACGTGCAAATAACTTCTATGGACCATGAAACGGATATGGTTCCCCACATCGATCAGGTTAGAAATAGGATGTCTCAAAATCAGCCGCATAATGCTAACGTACATATGCGAATGTTAAAATTTAAGTTGCTGACCGTAAAGCTAGTATTGACGTATGAAGCAATTCAATCGGAAATTGCCTTACGAAAATTGCAGGGACACGCCATGACCGACAGTAGGAATCCCACGAACTGTGTCGTACCTGAATCATTATTCAAATATCCTGACATTAACGGAGTTTATCTTATTCAGTCGAACCGAATTTCGGGAAATGACATTCGTAGAGATTTTACCTTTCAACATATGAATGGTAAAGGTTTAAATATAAATGTGTTAACTGACACTGGTGCATTCATCAGTAGTATTAGTCCATTTGCAGTTGCTTGTCTTGGAATGACTGAACTCATTCAGCCCTGTCGCCCAATCCAAGCCATCTTACCCATCGATACACTCCCCATTTGATTAATAAATTTATTTTTATTAAGGTTCAAAACCCAGAATTAGACGAATAGTTACTTTGGGGATTTTTTGTGATTGATACCCCGAGCAACGACGTGGTATTTGGGATGGATTTGCTCATTGCTTACGATGCAATAGTACACTGTCGCCTGAAAACAGTTAAGTTCACGAAGGTCGAAAATTATGTGAGTACGAAACCACAGTTTATTTTAGACAACCAACCTAATCATAGTGTGTATGCAAAAATTCGTGTAGGCGGGGCTATGCAGTATCATTTGCCAAAATTGAATCGTATTAATGCTCATCAAAACGAACATAGTGACAAGGAAAGTACGGCCGTAGAATGCATATCTCAAATCGTGGCATCAACGATGTCAATGGTAAACCCCCTAATTTACCTTTCGTGCCCGTCGTTACTCCTGACCGAAGGACCTTATCACACATTGGAGGTGTTAATACTATTCGCCCGGAAGTAGAAACAACCAGTTCCTTCGACGAGGAAGTGAAAAGTATTGACACTTCCATCATGTCGAGCACAGCCGAAGCCGAGCTTCCCAAATTTAAATTGCGTTTGTTTTACAATTAATTCTGTTCAGCTGACCGTAGATAGGCATACGAAAATTCCTATTTACACAGCAAATCGAAATTATTCGGGTCCGATTGTAGAAGTGCCTAATTTTCATATGTTTAATAAAAACGGAGCATTATTTAAGGAACATCGCATCAACATAGACAATGGTGCAGGATTTTGTCATGCAATTAGTTTAGATGAAGATTTTATTCTACCCCGGCAGGGATTATTTTCTACATACCGAGCTATCCCACAGTGCTACATGCGTAGTAATAAAGTAAATATAGACGATCAGGAATGTCCCGTAGGAGATAAAAAGAAGCCTATTCCGGATGAAATTCCGAATGGCGAGTGACGACGAAACTGTAATTTTGACTCCGGGTGAGGATGAAAATCTTCTTTTAATGGATGTTGACGAAGACAATCCAAAGAAAATGGTTATTACTGAGGCTCCCGATAGTCCAGAAGAAATGATGATCGAAGACCAGGATCCAAACTTGGGGGAGGATCACCGTAAACGTAGAACTGCGCTAGATGAATTAAAAGAGACGTTCGCAGCCATACATAAAAAGATTAAAGATGAGGAACGTGCCATCAAATTTATGGAAATCGCGGAATCAAACAAAATTCCGGCAGAAAAGATTGAAGTCGAAAAGTTTGAACCCAAAATTTGCGTCCCGAAAATCCGTGAGTGTCCCGTCTGTATCAACAGAGGATTCTAGGAGAATTTACGACACGTCTTTAATGAGTGTCCGGTGAAAATAACCCAACGGCTCCAGCCGTTTTTTTTTAATATTAAATTATGTTGGTCTTGTCAGGGCCCTCACTTGTACAGAAAATGTCAAAACAATAAGTATTGAAAATCCCGTAAATCCATACGTAGATGAATGTAGATACTAACAAAATGTAAAATATTTAAGAAGTTAGATAAAATAAACATTTTTTTGAGTAGTATAAAACTGCACTGATTTTCACTTTCATAACAAAATAGAATTTTAAACGTCATCTTATTTAGTTTCACTAAGTTGTGAATGTAGATATTAGCTAAACAAAAGTAAGTCAACGTTTTACCGTTTTGTGTCCAGTAGATATAATTGGAGGGTTTTTACTTTTTTTTCCTTCACCTTCCATTGCACCCAGATGGAAAACATTCCTACCATCGCTGGCATAGTCAAAGGCGCGTTCGAAATAAAACCCGTGGAAATTGATTTCTCCGGTGAAAACTTCAAGAGTACGTAGACACTGTAAAATAATGTAAATAAAATTTTTGTTGAACGTAGAAATCGAAAATTAAGGAACGTAGGAGTTTGATGTGTGTAAGTGTTTTTTTTGTAGTTTATATGGAATTTTCACAGTTTGATGAAGACGAAGAGGAAAATGATAAAAAGGAAATCATCCCAGAGATAATGCTGCACGCCGAAGATGTATATATGCACAAAAGATACTCTGGGTTTCCTAAAAAGTGGGGAGAACACACCGACGAAAATGAAAAGAAAATTGGATGGTTTGAGAAGGATCGCATTGATTTTCTCAAGGACCGTGTTCGTTACCTTAAAATCCAACTGCAGGCGATGTATTTTGAGCCCAAACCGTATCACCGATATCGTATTGTAAAACCGTTGGCGGTTGTATGTCCACGAATCAAACGTAAGAGTGTGGATGATCTTCCGGAGAATTCGAAAGATCCAAAAATTTATTCAGTTGAACTTGGTAGTACTGCGACAGAGGTTAAGCTGTGTCCACCTCCGGTTGTGGCTCCAGCAAAATTGAAAGTAGTCAAGTTTGGTTGGGCCATTTCACCCATCAATGGTAGACTTATCCGTAAGCGAGTAGGTATTTACAAAATTCGTACCCCAGAGAAAAATTAACGTCGTATATTTTTGAGCCACAGCCTACCGCTAATTGGCTAAGCCAAAAAAAATTTGTAAATTTTGACGTTTATATTCTGTTTATGTGCCAGTAGGTACTTCTGTTGTGTAGTGTTTTTTTATGTACCATGACAGGTACTTTTGATTTAGTATAGTTTGCATTGCCAAGTACCTAACGAGTACTTGTGCATTAACTGTGGTAACTTAGAATACGTATTATTATTTTTCGCCCAAATGACGTTCTGAGGGCATTTCACTTTGTGACCGTAGAATTAGAAATTTTATACACACTTATCAGCGAGTGGATTGATCGACTTAATTATTCCTACCATAAACCGATCTCTGTGAAGATAGACTTATTTTCGTTGACATATTAATTAATCGTTTAATTTTCGTATTAAGGCAAATCATGGTTTCATACCTCTTTCATGTGATTTCTTTAAAATGTTATATTGATCCATCTACTGTTGTGATCAGAAATGATCTTCGTAATAAAAATAAACGTAAGAAAAATTAATTAAATGCGTGTGTTGTTTCTCCCGCATCAAATTATTTTCAGTTACCCGCTTCCGGTTCATATTACCCGTTCGGACGTTGAGCGCGGACGTTGACCCTTGGGTGAGGATTTGAAAAAAGAATTCTTGACGGCCTCTAAAAAACTTCACCGAAGCAGATCGAGAAGGATCCGTATGGCACGTGACTTGTAGGTCAGAATTTGAGTGAGAGGGAAAAGACTCCCAGACTTCCACAGAATGAATGTAGGGAACAAAAGAGGAAGCGTCCTTTTGAGTTTTCCTCAGACTGAGATTTCCCATTCCCAGTCAGTCGGAGTTTAATTAGCAGTAGCAGCAGTCGAAATTTAACTGAGCGTAAAATCTTTCTTTTTGTATTCGTAAAAGTATTTCGTAAAATATATTCGATTCATATTTTACTTTCGTTTTCTGATTTACTATTTTGCCGAAAGTAGTTATTTCCTTTTATAAGTTTTCGTATAGTTAAAATAGCAAGTAGAAAGAATATTGGTCGTAGGTTTAATAAACAATTATTTGTATCCGTAAATTAACAATATTTACTAGTCTATCTACGTGCGTATAAATTATTACATTGGTGTCTTTGATTATAATTTACTACATATTTTATTCGTATTATATTATATTTATTATATTGTAAGTGCATCAAATTCATTTGTTCGATTCAACCTATTATGTGCATCTGAGTTACTGCTCACCATTTACGCCACCCATTTTACTAGTCATAATTTTATTACAGGGTCTTAATTACTTTTCATTCCCCATTCTCAACGACCTCTTATTTAGCCAAAAAGGTTATTCACCATTTATTGTCATTTAGGGTTTTCAGCTCTTCGGCATCCAACCCTGCATTAAATAGTGAATAGTTCCGTAAAATAGGAAATATTTTAGAGCCCCCTGTTTTCTACTTTCTCAGTTTTTAAAAAGCTCGTTTTCCTTAATTTTGACATGAATTCAATCAACAGTTAATTGTAAAGAAATATTTAGTCGAAGCAAATTTAAAAAACAATACATACCTGCCTGCTCGCATTTGTGGTGGGTTCAAACTTGTTTCATGAAAATCGCATAAAAACTGTGACCTGTATTGTACGGCCAACAGACGGACAGACAGACGGACATGACCATTTCATTAGATGCTTAAGCTCAGCATCTAAAAAGCTCATCATGCGTTGAAATAGATAAATCGTATACCACAAACATCAAACTCTCAATAAACAGGTACTAAGTGAAAACGTTCTAGCTAGGGAGTCCATGTCGTCATAACGATGACGACAATGACGACCAGTTTAAGGTTGTTCGTCATTATCGTTATTAGGCAAAAACATTTGGTCATTTTCACAAATGACGACCATTCATTAAAATCGCCAATTGCAACACAAAATCCTACTTGAATCAAAACAAACCTCGTGACGTTAAACTTCTCTATTAAGAGAGTACGTTTTAGCCTTCTAGCTCGTATATTTCTGTTTAAACTTGCTGCCGTTGGCGGTTGAATACTCTTTCCCTTTGTAGCCCACATATCTATATTCAGAACGTTTTAGGTTAGTGTGAAGTCGGCGGACGGGGAACCTATGCTGGTGGAAGTATTCTTGTTGTAGTTAACAAGTATATGACGTAACTAAGTTGTAGTTAACAACAATATTATAAAATGGTTTTAGCTAGATAATTAATTACTTCAAAAATTGTTTCGTCACGGCAGCATCAAGAAAACGAGCAGCTACGAAAAGTAGACCAGGACAGGTTCGAGTGGTGGACAAACTGTTTAGCTTAGACGAGTACGTAGAATATAAAATAACTACTCAACCGGGAAGCCGGTGATAAATTATGAGGACGTTAGGAGGAGGAGGAGGAGGATGTCATGCGCTCAAAAAACCCAGAAATAACGCTTCCCTCCTTCCTTCCAACCGAAATATTTTTTGCGTATAACCATTAACGGCATCAAAGTACAATTCAATAATTTGTTTTTAGTTTAAATTGATTGTACTTTGATGCCGTTAATGGTTATACGCAAAAAATATTCCAGTTAGAAGGGAGGAGGGAAGCGTTATTTCTGGTTTTTTCGAGCGCATGACATCCTCCTCCTCCTCCTCCTCCTCCTCCTCCTAACGTCCTCATAATTTATCACCGGCTTCCCAGTTAAGTAGTTATTTCTGGGTTTCCCAGCTATGATCTAGGTTTTAGATAAAGGATGCAATGCACACAGTCACACCCATGTCATCATCTTAACATTACGTGAACGAGTATTTCTTAAATGGCATGTCAGTTATCGCCACCTAGACCCACCTACCCTACCGATGACATTATATATGTACGATTCCTAGCGTGATTCAAAAAATTAATTTTGACGGCCGTCGGCTAACTTGTAGGTACAGTAGAGGCAACCGAAAGTGAAGGCTGACAAGGAAACATTTTGCATGCAAACAAATAGCAGCTTTATCCTTGCTAGCCTTCACTTTCGGTTGCCTCTACAGTACATTTCGAAGGCCAACTTGAAGGTTTGGCTGAGTATCGTCGGCCAACTTGAAGGTTTGGCTGAGTATCGTCGGATAACTTGTAGTGACAATTGTCGACTGTCGGCTAACTTGCAGCTACAATTGTCGACTATCTTGTAGCCACAATTGTCGACTGTTGGCTAATTAAAACCTATTAGGGCTGTCGGCTGTCGCCTAATTTAAACCTTTTTTGGGCTGTCGGTTAATTTTAACCTTTTTTCGGCTGTCGGCTAACTTAAAGCTGCCTTCACAGTCGCAGTCCCGTTTAGTTTGTTTTATTTTACATTTTATTAACAGCACATTGGGAGTAATTGCCAACCTCGTCGTTAACGCTCACAACTACAAAGTTCTTAACATCTTAAGACTAATACTGACCTGACCGATCATACCATGTAAAGTATAATGTGACTTGTAAATAGTAATAGTGAAATGGTAAACGTGCGAAATTCAAATGTAATTAAAGTTTGACGTATTGAAACACTCTCAGCAATTTGCAACTTTTACCATTGTATTATTGTCATTAGCCGTGGCCATAGTTTAATGGCACATATCTACTACCTAAATTTACAAAATAAACCAAGTGCAAAAAGAAACTGCAACTGTACAGTCAACACTGTCACAGTGCAATGGGAGTGTAAGTGGTTTATCCAATAGAAGCAGTAATAAAAGTGACTTCCACTGACCATACCATGACCATCGACATATTAATAATATTCAAAAGTCATAAGTACACACCGCTTGTATTTGAAGATGTACTATTCGGGTTTGTTACACTTAAACTGTAATCCAGCACTGACTGACTCTATTTACTGTAACCATAGTATAGTGTGACTGAGATTTTGATTTCATGGATGCATCAACTTTGATGTTGATAATAATTTGTAGAGAAGTTTTCTTATTATTACTACATACTTTACTACTACTGCTGACTGCTTCCATTGCCATCCACCACTGTTGTCAGACAACAGTTAAATGTTAATCAACATGACGGGAAAGGAATTACGCTTTACCATTAGTTACAAAATCGTACTAAACTGAATTACAAATAGAACTTACCTATTAGCCACTTCAAATCCTTGTTTCGAAGTAAATGAGTTAACCTAAATTAACCAGCTTCAAATTAGAAGAAAATGAAATACACTTTGAAATGAAATGGAATCCAAACAGTCACGTTTTCCGCTGTAAGCCACATGGTAGTATATGGTAAGGGATCGTCCTACATTGATGTCATTGGTATAGCCAGTGGGGCTAGTCCGATGCTTATGACATGCCATATTAAAGAAAACCATTTGTGCAATACTTAAGCGGATAAAATGGAGTTCTAAAAATTATGATTTTTTGATGACATCATTTACGGACGAACTTCAATTGCTATTGGTTGAATTGTAAAGATTGAAGATTGGAAGATTGGAAATACGTGTTATTCAAAAATGCCGCCTTTTACGCGAGTTGCAGGGCATGCTATACGCACCCTCGAAGACAGTTTTAAAGTAGCGCCATGCATAGATCCTGGCGAGAAAACGAACTAAAGCGAACCAAGCAGAGTTCTGCTGCCGCTACTTAGCATTAATAAATTACTTACTTGCACATTTAATTGTAGCGTCTGCATGTTATCCAATTTAGAAATTTAAGTCTCATTGCAATCAAAAAACTATATTCTGTCTTGTTATGTAAACCTTATTTCTACAGTTGCTTTAGTCAAGATATTAAATCACAAAAATAAAACCTCAAATGCAGAAATGTGTGTGCTTCACATACCTACCGTAGAGTTTGGGATTGACCGAGCTTGATGCTCGGCGAGAATAAATTTTCCATGCGTACGAATGAAAACTTTATCCGTGCTGACTAGAGAGTATCAAGCTCGGTTAGTCCCAGACGCCCAGACTCCGCAAGCACAGAACGCGTCGTTATACATGGGGTTGGACGGCTTAGTCTCTTCCTGCCCCACAAGCATCTTTGTCCATCCAATCCAATACACTACTCTACATTTGTAGGATCATAGTCCGTACATGTGTCTTGGAGTAACAGAGTCAGTTTTGGAGTTATTCTATTAACTAGGCTTAATATCTTGATTAACCTAAAGCTCAGAAATAACTTTTGCACAACAAGACAGAATATAGTTTTTTGTTTATCTTGAGACTTGAATTTCTAAATCCCGTTACCGTTACACTACCACGCGACAATTAAATTACAAGTAAAGTAATTACTTCTTAAACGTAAATATCCATTGCATTTGCAATGATCACCCGTTCCAGCTGATCTCTGTTTGGATCTAAATAGTTTTGTGGATCGTCAGAAAGGCGCAGATTTCCATGTGCGACGGTGGCGATCCTGGGAGCTCGATGCTGCCTATAGGCATAGGTTGTGGTCGGGACGAAATACCATTCCACTGCAGCTCTCGTTTGCTGCTGGTCTCGCATGTTGGCTGGTATGTATAGCATTGGCTATTTGGATGGTATTGGCGGGGCAACCAAAAGTGGTATCTGGTTAAGCTTAGCTGCCGTTTGTGTGCATGCCACATTTCGGTACCCCAGTGGGTACTACAAGTCATGAGTAAACACAGATGAGGACTGTGTAACGTCCTCAAAATAAAAGATCGTACAGAAACCAACGTATGGTTTTATTTTTTACGACGTATTGATGGACAAAAAGCTCTTTGTAAATTGTGTCAAAAAGATTGCCCTGCTGAACCTAGTTTAGTTCCCACAAAGAACTGCACCCATTCGAGTATGCTTCGTCATCTAAAACATAAACACCATTGTTCTAAATTGTAAATTGTAAGCCGGAATCAGGTGAAGAAATTGAAACAGTCGAATCTTCACCCGGTTTTTCTCAAGGTAATTTTATAACTAAAGAGTTATTAGTTCATGCAGAATTATTAGAAAAAAGGTTGCGTGAAAAATTTAATACGATTTGTATAGAAAATTTTGTTTCATTGGCACACTAAAACGTGGTCGTCATTATGTCGCCATTTAACGTCATTGCATTGGTCGTTATCGTCATAGTCGTCATTTGAAAACTGGTCGTCATTTGACTTCGTAGTTCCAGCTCAAAAAAATGCAATATTGTATTGAAATTTAAATTAATGGCAAATCATTATGTATCAAAGATTTTTAATTATATTATTGAAATTTTTGAAAATTTCATAATTTTTATGCAAAATGATCTATGAAATCAAAAATTATAATTAAAAATTTTTAATTTAAAAAATTTTTAAATTTAATTTGGTAAATTTTGAAATGTTTGCCAGATTTTTTCTGTGGGTATGGTCTTTATTGCTTCAGGCTTTTATTCTAAAACAAAATTGTTACAACATTATTTGAGGATTGACCACAAAATCTAAAAACTGTGATTTTTGTTAGTTAAACCTGTTTGTACCTCATTCTTAGCTGATTTTAATTGATAAGGTGTCAAACAAATCTCCCAGAAATCTTGATTTTGGTATATTGTTTGTTTTATTCCAGTAATAAACTTGGCTTTTATACCCTGCTACAATCCCCTGGAATAAATGGCCCACCCTGTTTTTGCAATGGTCAACATGATTAGGGTTCTCAACTTTTGGTTAACGTTTAGTACAGATGATTAAAACTCTCCAGAATTATTGAGTGCAATTTAAAAATCTAAGTACGAAGCTGACAGCGAATGCCTGTATCAAACTCTGTCACCATAGGAGAGAAAATAGCTTCTGGATGACAACCATGTTTTGGATGCTCGTTAGTTTTGAACCAAAGTTAAAAAATTTTTATCTATTTTGAAAAAACATAGTAAACTAAAGTAAACTTCTTGAAAACAAATTAGGATTCCATACAGGAAAAAATGGGTTTTAGGCAAGAAAAAGTTGGCACTATCTCATAGGTAAACGGATTATTCCTACCTAGACTTTTTCTAGCTGGACTTTTCCTACCCGGATTTTTCCAACCTTGAATTTTCCTACCCAGACTTTCAATATCTACCTAAAAATAAAATTCAAATCCTCATATTAATAAAATTCAAACAATTCTGTCCACTGTCCCCCTCTATTATCGTATACATTTTAAACACATCATATCGTATGTAAGTGTAGTAACGTTTTAAAGCATAAAATCGCCCAGGTACGGGCAGCATGTAGAATCCTAGCAGACTTTCAAAATAGCCCACTTAACACACCTAGCTTCTGCCAATGTCATTTGAATGGTGGACTTTTTAAATTGAAAACTTCAACTCTATACTCATAATAATATTGAGATTTTGCAAACATTTAACTAGCTTCATCTCGGTGAACACGTTAACATAGTCACTACATTAACTACGCGCAGATTGCATTATTATCCGTGGTCATGATTACAATACATTACATACCCTTAAACCTTAATGACCTATGCAAGTGGGCAACAGAACTTAAGATGAAACTAAACCCTGATAAGTGTTGTGTAATGATAGTTGATCTTTCCAAAAAGAAAAAATATAGCAATATTGACCTAAAAATAAATAATATAGCAATCCCAGTCGTTAAGTGTACGAAATTACTTGGTGTTATGTGTAATAATTCCTAAAACTGGGATGCTCAGGTCAACAGTGTGGTTAAAAAGGCCTCAAAGAAAATTTTCATGCTAAGAAAGCTCAAACATTTTGGATTCAGGAAAAAACAACTAGTCGTTGTTTATAAATCGTATATTAGAAGTATACTGGAGTATGCGTCAGTAGTGTGGAGTCATGCTCTACCAAAAAAATTATTAAATAGAATTATCTCGATTGAAAAACGATGCTTGTCAGCTATGACTAATAAATATGTCAGTAGTAAAAATTATGATAATATTGTACAAGAACTTAAGCTAACCAAACTAGAAGCTAGATATAAACAACTGTTACTCAATTTCGGTAAGAAACTTGCAAAATCAAGTAGATATGAAAATTGGATCAAACCTTATGAAAGATCAAATTCAAGATCAAACAGACTAAAAAATAAGTATAGTCTCATTAGTTGTAACACTGAAAGATATAAAAAATCTACAATTCCTATGTTAATCAATATTCAAACTTAATATTAGTCATACATTCAGTGAATGGTCTAAAAAAACAATTTATACGGATTTAATGTTAAGGTTAATTGTAAGTTACTGGTTTTAGATTTGTAAGCAATAGGTTTGTATAGTACTCAATTTGATACTCCTCTTTTACCGATACGCTTGATATATGTCGCCGGACTTCTTGATTTTTCCTTACAAAAAAGTAATGTAACTGTGTAATACATGTAATAGTCTGTAAGTAGGTGTAATGCCAAATTTCATGATAATTGGTTACCTATTTGAATTATTTATGCTGTTTTCGGTGAGTCAGTCATGTATTTGTGACTTTACTGTGTATGTGTAAATCTTACCTTGGTCATATTTGATTCAATAAAACCCCTAATAATACCCGAACTATACAACGAAATACTCTAATTTATGTTTTTAAAAACCAAAAATTAAACCTGTTAAGACTGTTAAATGGTATCAGTGTCGACAATAAATAAAAGTGATAGATCATGATTATTGTGGAGTTTTTTTTCCAGTCAGTTGGTCACTACCCATTAGTTGTTGTCAGTAAGTGTGATAAGTTATAATATGTGTCATTTATGGAAATGATGATTAGAACTTATTTCGTGAAATAAATGTCTCGGAGGAGAGAATATTTCAGTGATGGTATCAGATCAAGTAGTTTGAATCGAATGGAATCTTTATTTTATCAAGTATCTAAACTAGAACTTTACAGTGAATAGTTTTGTATGTTGTGCATTGTGGTCAATGCTGACCTTTTTCTTATATATAGTAATACAATGTGGTATATAGAAGAAATAATAAAATAAAGTCATAATTGCTTGTACATATGAATTCTTGCGTATATCTTATATATAGTTAAATTCTATGTAGGATCTGAAAACATGTGGAAAATATTATGATTATTGAACAGTAAGTTTGAGTATGGATTGGGGGCCGTACCGACAATGTCGATACGGCAAAAACAGGGTAATAAAGTCCTGGACCGGCATTTAGGTCAGGTTACAGTTTAAGTATAATGGAATATCTCACTCAAGTGAAAAAAGATATTTTAAGCTGACGAGGAGCTACGTGCTTAACTGCGTCAGTGAATTCTTAATGTTCAATGTTCATATTTGTCATAATATCATAAAATATAATTACTTTCATATTGTCACATCTGCATGGTTGAATGATAATTATATTGTCGGTTGTAATTACATTATATTTATAGGAATATATATGTAACTTATAATACCCTCCTTAATTTCTATTGCTTCATATTAACAGGTAAAAAAAATGAATATTAAGGGTATATACTGGTAAGTAATGAAGACATGGAAATTACAAAAATAAAAAAATCATAAAATAAAATGTATGTCCATATATGATGGTCTTCAGTCAGCTGGGGTCGTAATCACTTGGATGATTAGGGAGGTGACCGCTCTGGTGGTGGGGAATCTGGGGGTATGGTGCCAGAATTTGTAATAATCGAGAATCCAACTTTCCGGGTAGCCGGGAGAGGAGGAGTCTTTACAGGTGTGGTGGACTTGGAGGAGGCCAAAGTTTCCATCTCGTCTCCAGAGTCCGTTCCAGAATTATCCCTAGTAGAAGGAGCCGGGCCGCGTCGCTTCCATGAGATGCTTCCCCATTTATCACGGAGTGTACGTTGGAGTTTCTGTACTTGTTGTCTCCAGTAAATGGTCATTCCCAATGTAACGAGGATGAGAGCAATCATAATCCCGAGCCAGGTAGGAAACCAAGGAGTAGTAGGTATATCCGTCCACATGACTGGTTTTGCTTTGTCCGTTTTGTGTAGTCGTATTTTGAAGGTCTGATTTAACTTCTTCATGTCCAGGGATGGTTGTAGATGCCATCCAAGACTGTCAAGTACGGCTGGATCCTCCCGTTCAATAAAGATGAGATCCAGGATATTTCCACGGTATGTATTGTTGGCAACCGTAAACGTACTACTGATAGGTAGCAAGAAAATTCCTTGTGGGCATTCAGTTTTCCGATTGTTATTTATTTTAATGGTGAGCCCAGGGCAATAAATGAAATATTTCCCATCATATGCTTTGACTTGAAAAGCATCTTCCTCATCATGTATAGTGCGGTTGTGACAGTTAATGAGTTGATAATACTGTTTTCCATCCGTGAATGTACTACGTGGTCTACAAGATTGACGAGTAGTAGCCATAATTCGGTCTTTGAATCTGAATTCCAGATTCGTGTCATATACACAGTCTTCCGTTGTGGAAATGAGAGCGTTCGGTGGGCCGATGTACTCAAGAGTAAAAGTATGATTATTTTCCATAACAAGTAGATTGAATGGATCTGCTTCCACAATGAGTAAGTCTGGGTTGACTAATGGAACAATAAAATTCATTGTTATGTTCTCCATAGTCGGGTCAGTATAGCAGGAACGAAAATCAGCAAGGTCGAGGGGACACAACTTTCCACACGGCAGTGTAAAGTTGAGATAGTCAAAGAATTGGCTATCCATATCCTTCTTGGACCAGAGCCGTTCTGTATGTTTGATCATGTCCTTACTGTATGCGAGTCTTGAGACAAGGTATGCTATGTCAAATTCCATTGAAGTCATAGCACTTTGAATGGAATTCACTTTGAGTGCAATCTGATTAATTTCACCAGCCAATATCTGCATATGGTCACGTAAAATTTTGATATTCTTGCCGTTTGCATTAACGATGTCAGCGTGATGGTTCAAGTGGCGAGCCAAGTCTTGGTTGTGTTCTCGGTTAATTTGAGATTGATGTGCCGACTGGATTGACATTCCGAGTCCAGCACTAGTCATAACAAACATAGCAGTGATAGCAATAGCAGTGAAAATGAATCGTTTATTGCGTGGTGCGATTTCAATGCTAGCCTTCGGGGGACATATCCGTTTCAGTTCATTCAAAAATGTACGTTGGTATTCTTTGTCACATTGAGCCCGAAGTGCAGTAATTTCATCTTTGTCAAGAGTAGACTTGTCAGTGGCGTTTCGTTCTGATCCTTTCTCTGTGTAATTGTCTTCCTTCCCTTTGGGGTCGCGCACTAGAAGTTTACAAGGAGAAACAAGTTTGATTTTCAGATGATAATCATTGTAACCACTGATAGCCGGGTGTGAGGACCGTCTCCAGATGATGGGAGGTCCATCAGTAATTTTAGTAGCAGAGGATCCAAGAATGAGCATGAACATAGTAAGTAAGTATATGTACCATGGATTATTGAGTTGGATGCGTAAGTTGCTGTACCACATCCCATCCTCTTTCTGGTCATCCTCCACCTGTCTGCGTCTATCTCTTCGTTCATGACGGTGTCGAGTTTGTCTCGGAGTCTCCTGATCACGACGCTTACGGTGGAAGTAATCGTCCATCTGATCAAGTTCCCTCAAAGTCTGTTTACGTATTTGTTTGTCCCTTTCGTCCCATGAGACACGCTTACACACCGATTCAAGTTTAGTAGTCGAAGGTCTCTTGCGTATAGAGTTGGAAGTATGGGAGGAGGTAGAATGTGAGTCTTCATTAGCAAACCATATAGCATCCAGGTCAGCATGGGTAACATGACGACGTCTCTCGGTAATGAGTTGTGGTGTCCATTCTATTTTACCCTCCTCATCGGGGCCTCTCATAGGTGCTGTGAGAGCCGATGCATAACACGCACGAGCTTCAGCATGGAAGTCTCGGCTTTCATCTGTGAGGTAAATGTCATTCTCTACCATACCCATCATTGACATAAGAGCATTTTGGCGAGAGGCAGGCAATGACTTGGTCATTATATCAGCTTGGAGAATTTCTGATCTACGGTGTTCGATTGCAATTTGATCAGTTTCAACGAGTTCCCTCACCCAAAAAATACGAGTTTGAAGGTGTTTCGTCTTTTTATGATGGTTCTCCTGGTTATATATTAGCCGCCATCCAGATTCAGAATCAGTGAATTGATGAATGGGTTCTTGCCAGTCTCGTAAGCCCATATCACATAGGAGGTTGTGAGCCCAGACTGCGGTTTTCGCCATATTATTAATAGCATAGACTTCCGCCACACATGTAGAGTGTGCGACAAGTCTTTCTTGTTTCGATGTCCACCACCAAACAGAGTCATTTAAAAGTATGAGGCCTCCCATGACAGATTTTGCATTTGGAGCCCCAGCACAGAAGTTAGCGTCAGACTGTTCTTCCATGTTAATGATGCGTTCGGGGTTGGCATAATATCTGATGCACATATCAATGGTGTTGATGAGATACCGTAAAACTCGGATTGCTGCATCATAGTGTCCGCGGTCATATTTGACGAAGCGTTGAGTGAGACGCTGCACCGCATAAGAGATGTCTGGCCTACTAATACGACTTATGAAGAGGAGCGATCCGACCAAGGATTGGAATGGTACTGAGTCATCAGATCGAAACATATTCGGTCTTTCCGGGTCAAAGTCATGGCTCATGGGAGTAGTAATTCTGCTAAAATTCCCATATTGGTCAAATTTGGCTTAAACTTCTCTGATCTTCGTAGCTTGGCCAATTTGCACATAATTTTTCATAATTTTTATGTCCATGCCCAGAAAGCTTTTCACATGTGGGGTTTCTTTAATATTGAAGCCTGTCCTTAATTGTTCCTTCAATAACTCCAGATCAGCTTGATGTGTGGAGGTAGCTAGGCTGTCGTCCACATACCAGCATATGTAAGTAGTATGAATAATCCCGTGTTCATCTTTGTAGATTTTGATAAACAGGCAGCGATCGTACATACTTTGACGGAATCCCAAAGAAGCCATGATTTTTCTCACTTTTTCATAAAATAGACGGGGACTTTGACAAAGTCCATAGATTGACTTCTTCAGCTTACAGACCATGTCGCGATGGCCTTGGAAGTATCCTTGTGGTTGGTGCATATAGACATCTTTATCAATTTCAGCACCCAGGAAAGCAGTGACGACGTCCAATTGTGTCACAAACTTGGAGTTGATGCCGGCATCAGCGAGGAGAAGTCGGAAAATCTCGTACCGTGCCGTAGGTGCAAAAGTGTCTATGTAGTCGACTCCTTTTTCTTGTAGGTTCCCTTTCGCTACGAGTCGAGCTTTGAATCTATCTCCCTCAGGTTTATATGCATATATCCACATACAGGGAATAATCTTCTTATTAGGTGGACAGGGGACAAGTTTCCATGTAGCAGTACCAACGAGAGAGTTAAATTCCTCATCCATAGCTTCTTGCCAAAGATCCCTGTTCCTACCACGGATTGCGGAAGCGTAATTAGATGGAATGTGTACAGGTTCTTCATGACTACGGTCCTTTACGGGCCGTCCAGCAGGAGCATGAGTGTCGGGTAAATTGAGCATCTGTTCCTGTGGAGCATGAGGTGATTTAGCGTTTTGGGTGTCCACATCAGATTGATGTATGGACACAGGTTTTGGGCTGGCACTCGCCGCTGCTCGAAGAGCACAGGGTATTTCAATGGAAGTGTCAAAAACAGGACCGGGTAATGATCCAGCAGCGTATATGTAATTAAGTGGAATGCAGTAATTCGCAGAGTTTTGATATCTCTTGGGTCTAGGCACTCCCTCCTCAATCCGTTTTGAACGACGAAGAGTCTCGGCTGCAATTTCTTCCTGTAGTCTCTCAAGTGGGGGATTTGGTCCAACAGTTATGCGTATATTCGGTGTTTCGACATCAGCGTCTCCCTCCTCAACTTCCTCCACGTGAACCGCCCAATTATATGAGAGTGGGTCCTCAGGTTCAGTATAATTCTCATCGACATGCATGTGAGGTGGGCATATGACGAGACGACCTTCATCATCAGATTCATAATCCGGTAAGTCAGCTTCATGTTGTGGGGAAAGTTGTGGGGATACTGGAGCATGTATTTCCAAATCCATGTCCGTGTCATCACTTTGTAGTGTGTCATTATAAAACACAGGAGGTGGTTTGGATGGAGCACCTGGGAGTATTTGTAGTTCCTCAGCATCCAGGATGTCACCAAATTTATTCCTTTTATATTTGAGATTCATTCGGAGATCTTCAACTCTGTCTCCGCCTCCTCTATGTGCATCATAGAAAATGTTGTCTTTAAATAAATCTTGTGGAGGGGGAGTGTCCGCTACACGTGCGTCAAAGAAGTCCGCATTACGGGCTCTGAAGTATGAGCGATTGTAGGGATCATAGAACCAGAATTCAAGATTGTGTTCTACATAGCCAATGAAAATAACAAAACGTGTCTTTCCACCCCAGAGTTGATTTGTCATATACTTGACAGCAGCAGAGCATCCAAAGATATGCATGTTGGATAAGTCTGTGGGTTTCTTACACATAGCAGTGAACGGAGTCACAGTCTCGTTCACGTGTAGTACTCTGTTCTGGACATAGACTGCGGTGGCGACAGCGTCCTGCCAGAAACGGGGTTGGAGATCAGCTTCAATGAGTAGAGCAATAGCAGTTTCCTTGATGGTGCGTACTTCACGTTCAAGAAAACCATTAGATTGTGAACAACGTGTAGGGTAGGATTCATACGTCATTCCATTGCGACTGGCAAATTCTTTCATGAGTTTATTGTCAAACTCAGTTCCTCTGTCAGTGCGAATTACTTTGGTTCGGCTTCCTGTTTGAGTAGCAATCCATTCAACGAACTCCATAATGGATTTTTGAATTGCAAGTGCAGTCTTATTATCGTGGAATGTCACTTTTCTATATCCAGAGTGATCATCCTTCATTAATAAGAAATACTTATTTCCATGATTGGAAACAGTAACAGCATGTACTAAGTCAGCGTGAATGCAGTCACCAGTTTCATAAACATCCTGTCCTAATTGAGAATGATATGGCTTGACTGTGGCTTTTGCAGAATTGCAGATGATGCAGTCACGTGGATCTTCCAATTTCCCTCCTGGACCTAAGGTCGCTGCTCCCGAGTCAATGGTACGTTTGAGAGCTTGGAAATTGACATGTCCCATTTTGGAATGCCATCGTTGGACTCGGCCGAGTACAAGTCCTCTTGATAAAAGGGCCTTAGGCAAGTCCTCAGCGACTTCAACGATAGGTCGGAACATCATGACAAGTTGAGCATATTGTTCGTAGTCTTCCTTTACTGAAATGGCTCGAAATACTTGAGGTGGTCCTTTGAGGGCTTTACCTTGCTTCTTACGTATTTCATTAACTTTGTCAAGTTTCTTTTGTTGTTTGGGGGTTAAGATTTTGTAAAAATCCATACTCCCATTTTGCATCTCCAGTCTTAATCCGAGATCACCTTCACCTCGTGGTTTACATGCGGCTGATACGGAAAAAAGATTTGCAGAATTTGGTAGGTACCAAACGTCCTCCAGTACTTGTGGTTCCCAATGATTATTATTGAATGCTGAGACAACCACAGTCCCAGAGCCAGGTGAGTAGACACGAGTATTATCAGCGAGTCTGATTGCACGGGCTCCTCCGGGGAAATTTGAAAATGATGTGAACCATTCATAGCGTCCACACAGATGCATCGAAGCACCAGTATCACATGGCCATATAAAATGTTGTTTTACAGGTAAGTTCGCGTTCGCATAGCCAGTGAATTTCTGTTGTTCTGGGCGTGGGGTATCCAAAACAGCAGAGTGAGCACTAGGTACGGCAATTTCCATAGTAGTGGGAAAATCCTCACGTAACTGTACTACTCTTGATTCATGCACTATAGCCTCTTGAATCATGTGTGCATTTTCGCATACTTCATTAATGATAGCATGGTGATGGTTGGCAGGGATGTTGTGACAGTGTTCCATGCCTACGTAGTTTTGGATTGTTGTATCGGCTTGTGCAGGGTCTTGTGTAATATGGAAGCGGAGTGGAGGTGCATCCTCCTCAGGTTGAACCATGAATGCATTGTTGAAACGTCTCGGAGGGCGTATTTGTCTCTTCCCGTCCGGTCTCTGCATTCGTGGTCCCGTATTTCCCACAGCAGCATTGGGTACTTGAGCGACTGTGTGAATGGGATTAAACACAGACGTACGTTGAATCCTATCAGATGGAGATCTGGATCTAGTCTCGGATCTAGTACGAGTAGTTGAATGCGATCGGGTAGTAGAGCTAGAACGTGTAGCTGAGCGAGAACGTACCGGTAGTACAAATTTCACTCTCTTCGCTTCCCTTTGACGTTGACGTCGAGATTTCCTGTTGTTGACAAGAGTAACATGTGGTCTGGTGTTGGAGCGATTGGTATGTAGATCCCTAGCGTTATGTATACATGGAGAGTCAGGGTCGTCACGAGGACATATTCTACAGTGTACGCGTGTCCTGGTGGCATTGGGGTCTATCAATGATTTTCTAACAGGTGTGACAGACTGGGTAGGCCTCGTCGTTGTCGATGACGATCTAGGTGGGCTATCATCATGCCATGCACAGGGGCGAAACGGGGCTTGTGTTTCACACGCACAGTCCGCTTGGTCATCATCCTCAGAGTCATATACAATGGCCCTGGTCATAGGTTTTGATGAACGATATTTTGCTAAGAATCGGCGTCTGGACTCCGATATTCTTTTCTTACCATGTCAAGCACCTGGCTGAACAGGGGCCACAGAGGGACCCGGTACTGGCCTCAGTGTTTGTTTCGCTGGACACGGGAAGGTATCGGTCCATATACACCGTCTACAATCATCTCCTCCAGTATGTGGGGTACGTTGTGTCTCCACAGTGTCACTGGATGTGGGTTGTGTCCGTTGTCGTTTCGTGTCATCGATATGTAATTGTCTACGAAGAGTATCATGGATCTCTTCCGGTGTGTCTTCCTCTCGTGGTCGCCGGACAGTAGAGTATGTCACTGCATGTGACTGTCGGAATGGAGGTGGACGTGGTGGTTCGATAGGGTTAATATCCATTTCCCTAGCCGCATTCCAGAGACGATTCATGTCTTCCCACTTGGGGGGTCGCAGAGCGGAAGCACGAAACCATTGATTTTGCAATCGGGACGGAGGAGGTAGGGTATCCGGAAATAAGCGCGGATCCCATGCACAGTATCTATCCGTCGTTTGATTTGGAGTTGGTATTGGTAGTGTGTTCGGTCGTTTTGATTGAGCTCCGAGTTGTAGTTGTCCTTTGGAATCACACCACAACACTTTCGGATTTTGAATTGTAAGAGAACCAAGCGTAGTTGTTTGATTCCCTTTCTGTGTGGTCTTTGCTTGGACTGAGACAGGAGGAGTATCCGTCATATTCATTTGCCTCATGTCACGAGCTAGACGTTCCGTACTGGCTGCTTGATTTTGTATTTCAATCTGAGAGCGTGAAAGCGAATTATTGTCAATACCATCCACATCATCCACTGAAGGTGGAGGTGGAGGTGGGGTTGTGGAGCTATGTGCTATTGGTTCTAGAGCTGGTATTGCTCCTTCAGCTGCTTTCGCATGTCCCATAAGGAGCTTGAGAATGTCTGTGGTATTCTTCTCAGCAGGAGACATGGTTTGTTTTGCTCCCTCCTTAGAGTTGAGTGCATTAATCCTTTTCTTGTCTCTAAAAGCCTGAAGGGTTTCTCGTATGAATTCTTCCTCATCATTTGACGGATTTTTCTGGCGTTCTAGGTAACGTTGATGATCCGCAGACATGGCTGCGGCTATTTCACCTTTTGGGGGTGCCTCGAATTCCATGTCCTGGACTAGGGCACGTGTGAGGATGTCACTAATGATTTTGTCCTTTTCAGCTTTTGTGCAATCCGGAAATCTTTTCAC
Organism: Dicyrtomina minuta; assembly: GCA_949802685.1. Lineage (NCBI taxonomy): Eukaryota > Metazoa > Arthropoda > Collembola > Symphypleona > Dicyrtomidae > Dicyrtomina > Dicyrtomina minuta. The sequence continues at coordinate 50,145,348 of OX461809.1, forward strand.
TTTCCCTAGCTTTATCTCATTGATAGATTGAGCAAATTTCCCGGAAATGTCAGTGTCTTTTACTGGAACTGACAATAAGTTAGCTTTGTAATGGGATGGTGGTTCTGGGTCTCCCTGTTCCCATGGTCTGATATGTATATCCCCATTATCATTAATCATGACCGTTTGTTCTAATTTTCCGTCTTTATTAAAACGGAGTCCATAGGAAATAGTTATGTTATCCATTTTTCTTGATGATGTGGACGGTAGTGCGTCCTCTTCAACATCCGAAGTGTCTATATCCTCAGCCGGTGTTGAGGGTTCTGTCGGTGGAGGTTGCGATTCAGAGAGCTGTTTTTCATATCTCTCCTGATGTCGTTGTTTGCGAGCATATCGGTTGTCATCTTTCCATCTCTTCATGGCTTCCTCATCATCGGAGTAAACATATTTGCCATTTAAGGGATCAGAACGACTACTTTTAGAAAAGGTAGAGTCGTCGGAAGATTCATCATCATCATCAGAGTCAGACTCTGTATCAGAGTCAGAGGGCAGATCAGGATCATCCCTCTGTAGTCTCACTTGTACCCCATCCAGTAGTTTATGCTGTATGAAGTCAGGAGTAGGACGAAAGCATAGTGGATTATGCTCACAGATGTGGAATGTCGATTCCTTCACTTCTGTGAATTGTTTCTTTTCAAAATCACTGTCTATAATCTCATAGCAGTTAGTTATATTATTGTATGTGACTCTGGTATAGATATAGCGATTTCTGCAACCTCGAATCCTATATCGTTTCTCCGTCCCTCCTGGAGCCTGTGAGGGTGGATTATCTTTATTATCGTCTGGCTTGGATTGAGATGTAGCCGCTTCAGGTTCAGGTTGTATCATAAAAACTGAAGGTTCACCATGCTGAGCAGCATAGTCATGGTCAATTACTGTTCCAGCCTGTTGAAAGTTCGGTAAATTTTGAGCAGGTATGCATTGTCCATTGTGAAGACAGACATGATCCATATCGTACATAATACGACCATTCGAGTCTTGTAATTCCTCTTGGGTAAAAGGTCGATCATTTACGACATCGCAATTCGTCATGGGGTTGTAAACAACACCAATATAGATGTGATTGTCTACTGTCTGTAAGGCAGGAATTGGAAGGGCATCGTCACCAGTGTATGTAGCCTTGTCCAATTTCAATTTTGGGTCTTGTTGTTGTTTCAAGATCCTTGCCTGTGAGTTTGCAGGGAAGCACATAGGCATCGCATTATAGTCATGGTGGGTAAAATTGACTGGAAGGGTTTCCAATATCGTCTGTAGCGTACATGGTACTTCAGCGACCATATAGCAATCCGTCAATGGGAAGTATATTACTGGATTATACTTCTTTCCTTCTGCCTCTGCTTTCCTCGTAGTCACAGTATAATGCAGGAGCTTCTGTTTCTTATAGTGCCCCTGACGTACATTTTCCTCTGGCCATGCCATGAATGCAGTGGGTTCAGAATTGCCGGAGCACCCGGGTACCGGGGTCCCCGCTTGCAAAACTGCCAATGAGGGATGAATCCTCGGATTGTTATGAACTTGGTCCAATAAATTTCGATACGGATCGACCATGTGAGCCGTAGCATTGTTGTCCTGTCGTGGAGGTGTTTGTCTATTGACTGGTGCGGGTGGGAGCGAGGCCGGAGCCGCATTCCCTTGCTGTCCAGATAACTGATTTTGCATCTGGTTTTGTTGAGCTTGTTGGAGGAGCGTCTGTCTATTTGGTACAGATCGTCCGCGAGCCCCACGTCCACGACCGCGTGTACTTTGTGCATTCTGTGGCATTGTTTGTGCTTGTATAGGAGACATGGTCCAAAATGCATTTCGGACTCTCGGTAGAGGATCCTCAGTAGCCTGGGGTCTCCCAGTCTTCCGATTGTTACAGTCCGCGATCATGTGGCCAATGTGACGACACCAGTCACACCTCCCGTCAAAGGGGGGTGGTTGTTGCTGACCTGGTTGACGTCTCCGGGTCCCTCCTGGAGCTGCAGGGTGGACTTGATTTTGAAGCAATTGTTGTTGGTTAGCCGGGTGTTCCTTGCTAAATTTCCGCAACAATAATTGTTCTTTCACGGAGCCTTTATTTCGACTTCCACGTGCTTGCATAGCGTGTCCAATTGGTTGATTTTGACTCCTGGATGGACGTTCAACAATGTCATCGTGAGCCTGCAGTTTGGACAGTAATCGTGCAATATTTTTGTCCCCATCAGGGATGACATCCCAGGTATCCAAGAAGTTGGCGTACCGTGGAAGGTCACTCAATTTCGCAAGTGTCATATTGAGCATGGATTCTTCAGTCACATCTTTGTGGATACGTGCCAAAGCCAAGTTTTGATTCATCAACTCACTCAGGTATGCTGAGCCTGTCGTTTGAATGGAGAGCCGATAGAAAGCCGAAAGGAGCTTCGTATTTGCGTGGGTTTGTTGCTTTTCAAAAAGCTGTTTCAAGTAAGTAAAAGCTTCTGCCGCGCTTTTGTGTCCTTTCAATTTCGGTTCCAGTGTTCGGTCCACGGCAGAGCGGAGGACGGATATGCAACATGCGTTTTGGGCTTTCCAGTTTGAATTAGCGTTCAAGTCATTCTGTGTCGGGTCACGTTCCGGAATCTCAGGTTCCAATAAAGAGCCATCAATGATTCCCCAACAATAGATTTGAGTCAAGAAAGTCTCCAGATTATCCGCCCAGGTTTCAAAATCATTATTTCCCGTGAGTCGGTCAAAGTTAATCTTCGGAGCTGTGTAATTCATGAGAGGAATATTCGTCATGGTGTAATTTTCTGGATCGTCAAGTGCTTCTTTGTAAAGTGCAATTAAACCTTCGTAATAATCAGCGATCTGACTAAGTTGAGCAAAGTGATGTTCGTTACTGCGGTTTAATAATACGCTTCTTGTTGCTTCTTGTGACCAGACGGGTTTAGATACTTCAGTTTCCGGATCAGTCTCAATTTGTATCAGTTCCACGCCTTTGTAAGCTTCAAGGGTAGGACGAGGAGCGTGTGGAATTACTATTTTCTCTTTCTGTGGTTCGACTGGAAACGGAATAATTTTCTTATCTTCGTCTGTTGCTTGGACTTCTACGTCTACAGTTCCCCCTTTAGTTGGAGCTGTTTTCGACAAAGACACCAAATTTCACCTCAACTCCGGTTTACGAGAGTTGGAGGACTTGATGACACTCGTCTTATGATTTAATTTCCACACAGGAGTGTGTATCGTAGCAAATAAATCACGAATGTCCGGTTTCGCACGCACAATCAAGTTTATATTAAGGAGTGTGAACACGCCAAAATTTCTACTCGATTTTCGTAGTATGCAAATGGATAATTGTTATAGAATAAATTCGTAATTCGGTGAGTAACAATATCCGCGAAACAATACACTTAGTGAGAGTTATACCGTTCAGAATTTCTTGGGAGAAAAATTTACTTGGTTTTTGAAACTCACAAACTTTGGAAAATATTGAATTTAGGCTTTTCAATATTCCAGAACTCTTCCTTCTGTGGATTTGATGTAGGTAGTGCCGGCCGGGCTTCTACTACAGTGGTAGCTTAGTTGGTTAGAAGTGCGATAACGTGTGATAAGTTATAATATGTGTCATTTATGGAAATGATGATTAGAACTTATTTCGTGAAATAAATGTCTCGGAGGAGAGAATATTTCAGTGATGGTATCAGATCAAGTAGTTTGAACCGAATGGAATCTTTATTTTATCAAGTATCTAAACTAGAACTTTACAGTGAATAGTTTTGTATGTTGTGCATTGTGGTCAATGCTGACCTTTTTCTTATATATAGTAATACAATGTGGTATATAGAAGAAATAATAAAATAAAGTCATAATTGCTTGTACATATGAATTCTTGCGTATATCTTATATATAGTTAAATTCTATGTAGGATCTGAAAACATGTGGAAAATATTATGATTATTGAACAGTAAGTTTGAGTATGGATTGGTGGCCGTACCGACAATGTCGATACGGCAAAAACAGGGTAATAAAGTCCTGGACCGGCATTTAGGTCAGGTTACAGTTTGAGTATAATGGAATATCTCACTCAAGTGAAAAAAGATATTTTGAGCTGACGAGGAGCTACGTGCTTAACTGCGTCAGTGAATTCTTAATGTTCAATGTTCATATTTGTCATAATATCATAAAATATAATTACTTTCATATTGTCACATCTGCATGGTTGAATGATAATTATATTGTCGGTTGTAATTACATTATATTTATAGGAATATATATGTAACTTATAATAGTAAGTGTCATCGTGACGGTTAAATTTCATTAATCCAGCGGGTATCGTATTACTTATTGCTACAAATGACTATAGATTTGGATGTTTTTAAAGCGTTAATTCTTCTGACAAGTGATTATACTTTAAGTGAGATACTATTTGTTTCCAGATAGGGGATTGAAAAACATTAATTCCAATCCAGACTAAAGTAACTGTAGACCGCTATATATATAAAATAAACCCCCTTTTGTTTGACCAGTCTTCTCTTTAGCTGAAGGAATGTCATTCATAATTCGCTGGAGCGGCTTTCCAATGTAATGAATAATTTTTATGTTTCAAGGGAGTAGGTATTTAACATTTAACTACAACCACGTGTTGCTATTGATCGTTTTTTTAGTTGTAATCAACTGATGGAACGAAAAATTCGCAAGAATCATGATCTTTCACTTTAATTTATTGTTGATGACTTTTTGTTATAACTGATGCCAATTAACAGGCTTCGATGGGTGACTAAACTTTATGAAACTTGAAAAACTTAAGCAATACAGAGAATTTTGAAGTTTACGGCTCATGTGATTGATGAAATATCTAATTTTACACAGTAGCAGCAAAATAATTATGTAACTATCAATCTTTTATAGCGAAAATATGGTGGAATACCAACTAAGTGCAAATTTATTCCTTGATAAGGCACAGTGAGAATTATAGCAGCAAGTTTTCGTATCCATACTTTAAATGTATTGTGTATGGTAAAAATATTGTAGTTATTTATATAGTAGTTAACATAGTGACTATGTTAACTTGTTTATCGAGATGAAGCTAGTTGAATGTTTGCAAAATCTCAATATTATTATGAGTAGAGTTGAAATTTTTAATTTAAAAAGTCTTCCATTCAAATGACATCGACAAAAGATAGGTGGGTTAAGTGAGTTATTTTGAAAGTCTGCTAGAATTCTACATGCTGCCCCCCAGGTACCGTAAAATCGCTTTAAATTAGCTAAGTTTTGGAATTATAAACTCTTAACTAGGAAATAACTTCCAATAAACCAGTAGCAATTTTAATACCTTAATAGATGTAATTGTCAATATCATAAAAGACGATATAGCCATACAAACTGCCAACATACCGTAAGGTAGGGAATTCAACTCTGTATTAGGCGCGTTTAAACTTAGTGACATTGGTGTTTAATATTAACTGTACATGTAAACAAACAACCTAAAATGAAGAAATTTTTAGTTTTTTAGCTATAAATATTGTTAGTGATGGTTTTGTTATGTTCATATTTTCAAATATTCATGTCCATGCAATGTTTTAGCGTGCAATTGTGTTTGCATTTTAAAAATGTTTTAATTGCGTTATATACCCAGGTAACATGAATTCTTTTATTCGGAAGGTGGTTTATCACGTTCAACGTGGTAAAAATGTTCCATAGCTCTGATACTTTAGCAGAAAACTAAAAACCTTTAATACAAAAGCATGTTAAAAATCGTACAGCAAACTATAAAAGATACTATTAAAGTCTTTTCAATTTTTTCTAGAAGCAAAACCGTTTCCTTCCATCGATATCGCATAGAAAGAAAGCGGTTTTACTTCTAGCAAAAAGTGAGACAAAAACGATGACCTACTTAGATTTGAGATAATTTAAATCTTCAGATAAGATAATTGCAGTGTACTTGTAAAGTATAGTAGTGCTTCACTTGTTCTGCTTGGTTCAGTGTTACTATTTATTTTTATAATTTTTCTTAAAAATTCCCTTATAAGTTGTGAAATAACCAAAAGTTGGTCTATTTGTCCCTTATGCCTGGGTTTTCGCTTATGTCGGTTCCCTTACATCAGGATAATTTTAACATTGAAACATAGGCTGGCCAACCAAATATTTTAAATATGTCCCTTTGAGCAGGATTTCCCTTTTAACCGGATCCCTTATAGTCGGATTTCTCTATACACGGCTTTTGTTAGTAGTGACTCTACAGTCAACTTAAACTTTACTACTTCCTTCAGTTTACAATGGCGACGAAAGGGAAAAGAAACTCATTTACCACAGAACAAAAATATGAAATTTTGCAAAAGATAAAACCCCATAAGCAGACATACGTAATCAAAGAAACTGGAATTAGTTCCGGTACAAAAACGATTTGTGATTGAATTTTACAATATATGCCATTGAAACTCGTTTTGATAATTAAATGTACTTATGACATGCATAAACGGTAACATTGGGAAAGTATTAACATTTTGATTAAAATTTTTATTTTTACTGTGAGCTCCTTTTCAATTTCTTCATAATGTTGTTCGTTTTTTTTTGCATTTAATAATTTTTGAGAGAGTTGCTTAGTTTCAGAGCTTATCCAAGTGGGATCAGAATGCTTCATGCACTCTACATGCGTAGGAAAGGCATGATTAAAAGATTCAAATAGAACTTTGTCTAAAATTTTGGCCATCTAATTAACATCGTCACATGAGTAAAATTCTGCCCAATCGATATCCTTGATGAGGTGAGCAAATTTATTTTTATTTTTATCGGTAAATTTTCTTATTGGCTTTTTATTCGGTTTTAATTGAGACGTATTTAGTAGTTGAGATGGGATGAGTTGAATGCAAAAGTGACCAGAAGTAGTTTCTTTCAGCGGTCGGAGTTGAGCTGGTGAGGTGTAAAATTTTACAAAATTTGTAAATACCAAATTAATTGGAGCACTATTAACACAATTTGGGGAAAAGAAGGTAGGAAATTTTATTATTTGCTTCGTGTCAGTACTTCGGACTAGATTATTGGCATAGGACCAGTGATTTAAGTCCCCAGCTATCACTATTCCTGCTGCTACATATTTTGTTTTGACTTTGTCATAAATATCAATAAGTGAGTTTTGCAATTTATTCTATACTACAGTAGTAGATTGGGGAGGGTTGCACACGCAAATGATATCAATAACTAAAAAACTTTTTGGCATATAATTTGGCCTACTCACAACACTGGTGATTTCGAATTCAGTTGAGTTATGGTGAATAAAATTGTTGAATCGTGTTGACTGTATGTTGTTTTTGACATAGATCGCTGTACCACCTCCTTGTCTATCAGCTCTATGATTTTCATATAGTACAAAATCCTTGATTTCAATATTTTTAGAAATTGAGCCCCAGGTTTCAGTAAACATCAAAATGTCAAAATTCAAGGTCAGGGTTTCAAGGTTTTTTAATTTTTCATCACTAAGCGATGTCACATTATTATATAAAATTCGAGGGATAAATGACTGGAGTTTAAACTTTGTACAGCAATCAGACAGAATTGCACTACTTTAATGCAAAAATACGATTGTCCAAATCAGGGCAATTTGCGTCCTGATTAAGACCTAGGCAGGACACAGGACGTCAAAGCCCAAATCAGGACAGTCCCTCCTAAATCAGGACGTCTGGCATCCCTAGTGTGTGTGTGGAGTGTAGAGTAGTAAGAATGTGATGTTATGTAAGATGCTTTGTTTTGCCGATTGACCCAGTAGCGAGCCAATCGGCAAATCAAAACACGATTGTGATAAAGAACGAAAGAGCGTCAGCATTGTTGAAGGCTGACGGTGGATGCAATCACTTTGGTTGCATCCAAAAGTTACACATAAAAAACAAAACGTATTTTAGACATGTGCAGCAATCATAATATATCTGTAGTCAAAATATTTAGATTCTGAAACATCATAATCATATTATACATCAACTCGTAACTGCGTGAACTTAAATATTTAAGGCTATATATTCATGCTCTAGAAGATTTCTCCCACTGACAGGGTTCAGAACAGTCACATATATAGTTAGTCACACAAAATAAATGCAAATATAAAAATAATGTCACCATATGACAAGGTAATACTCTTCTTCTTGCTGCTCCAGTTGTTAGCAAGCGTTGTTAGTCAAAATATTGTCCATAGCGAATAATTATTGAAGCTAATGCACACATATGATACAATTCCTGTGCTACACGACATTATTTAAACAAATTAATGTTCTTGTCCATTTCTTATTATTTCTTTGACAGCGTACAATCGGCGGGGGCCCCTAGTGCTTATAATTTAAATTACATATTTGTAAGTAAAAACTTTATAGATCAAAGGCATAAAAGGCAGATTTATTAGTCTTGTTTAATTAGTATTTTACAAGAATATTGTTCTTGTTGTATTTAATTTAGAACGAATTTAATCTAAAATTGCAATAATTAATTATGCGACTGTACTGTTACTGCTGCGCACATGTGAACCAATTTCAGTTATGAGCACGTCGTTCAATAGTGTATCCCACAAAGTCAGCTGCTGACTTCTGGCTCTGTATTACCGTGAGAAATGAAAAATAAATGACAAGATATGCAATGTGTTTTGCATTGTAGTTTTTCAGAAAATAAGTAGTGATACATACATTAGGTACATTCAACGATACATGACAGGCTTAACATTGAAACAACAAAATATTTTAAAGAAAACCAAGAAGCATGTTGCATGAAATCGCAGTTTGCAGATAGACAATTATTACAACTTATATTGACATATTATAGCGCAACATATAACTAACTAGTAAGTACTATATTTTATACAAATTGTTGCAATCCTCATAACTTTTACATGTATTTTTACTTGTGTACTAATCAACAGCGACCCTTACATGTCTCCGTAGTCTTATCCTATTATTAGGTTAGTCTTTGGCTTTCTCATCAATCTACTGTTTTAAAATTATTATTATGTTAAAACTGCTTACACATATTATACCTTCTACTAAGCACGTAATTATATCTTTTGCTCCGATAAGCCACGGCATACACGCTAGCTTGGTAAAGCTATTAGTTTTTGTACATACAGCAATACAATTAATTATATGATATATATGCACATATAATTATATTATATAATAACAATTGTACCGTCCTCATCATCATGACAAAAACCGTCTTTCTTTCTGCCTTTGCATCAAAGTTTAGAGTAATAATATGCAAGTAGCACTACCTTTCACAAATGCTGCATACATTAGAACAAAACACAAGTTTGAAATGATTCTCTTTTAAAACAAACTGTGGGAAAGACCTACACTTTGCAGGAAAAAACAAAGTGTTCTTTTAATCACAACACTGTGACAGGAAAATATTGCTATTCTGATAAACTTATTATACCAATGTTATATAAATAAATGGTAGCGATAAATAGTAATTTTGGCTTGTTTGTTTTAAAAATGCATTAAGGTTGACCAGGTATACGGACATCTGCTTCCCACCAGCAAACCTAGGACATTTGCTACCCAAGGACAAATGGCAGTTATTTAAACATCGGTACAAACGATAATCTCAAACTTACTTGCATGTATTTAATTATTAAACGCAGTAATATTGCTCTTTCGCATCATTTCTATCGAGCGCTTGCATGCAGTTATTACTTTGGCCTTGAGTAGCAAATTTCCGAGGTTCGGTACTGAGTAATAAATGTCTTGTTAGCAAATTTCTGGGTAGCTAAAGTCCTACAACCAGTTGGCAGCAATGGTTGTTAATACAACACTGGGCAAAGAAACGCATCTCTAAAAAATTCTTGAAGCAGTCAAAATGTATGTCAACAATTTCTGGATTCGAGGCATCATTAATATAACGCAATAATGAATACAATACATACAGAGTATGTAAATAACTAAAAAAGAAAACATCACGCACGGGTTAAAATCTGCAAGGTAGATATGGATTATTAGCATACAAAATTTCACTAAAAAACAACTCAAAGCCAGTAAACATCTAATAATCTCGAATACTTAAAATAAGACGCATATGCAGAACATTTCAAACATATTATTAAGATTTGTGCACTATCAACCTAAAAATGTCCAAGTGTAAGTGTAATTATATGCATACATTTGTCAATTCATTAATCTGCGGAGATACAAAATTCAAAATATCTTTACGAATGGAGTTCTAATTCATGTTCACGGATTTGTCTTTAACATACATAGTAATACACAATATACATGGGCACTACAAAAATTAAAAATAAATTCAATAAAACAGCATAATATAATAAACTGCGATTAATAGTTTTCTGTATTCACGGGTTCGGTAGTACAATTATTGCAATACATAATAACTTCAATAACAATAATCACTACGTAAAATCAAGTTAAAAATCTGTGTGCACTTATATTGTTAATCGGAGACTAATTCGACAGTTACTTATCTCTAGTAATCATACACAGTTTCCATAGCCAAAGATTTAATTTAAGGTCTTTATGTTATGATGTTTAGTTAACTCAATGCTCTTTCACTGGTTCAATAAATGGGGGAATAAGAGGAAAAACAATATATTCTAATGATCTCTTCACCGCACATACAAGCCATTATGTATACTCTTTCCAATCTTAAAGTAACAAAAAGTTATGTCCACGAAACAAAAAACCTATTAAAACTCCAGACAAGAAAGCCGAAATGATGGCAATTGATTTTTATCCATAAAAGAATACATATAGTTCTAATTCTTACTAGTTAGTTAGCTTAAAACTATCTACGTATATTGAAACGTAGCTTTAAAACAGAATAGGTTTAGTTTCCTATAATATACAGAACTTCAGGATCTTCCAGTAAGCTTGGTTAGGTGATCTTCTGGTAAAATCTATTTAGATAATTTGCTAATGACTCGAATTAAGGCGCCATTTTCATCTCTTATTTTCTGGTTTTCGGACTTCAAATGGCGCACTTCCTGCATATTTGTAAAAAGCAACAAAGAATAGTTAATTTTATGCTCCAGTGTAAGTAAAACATCAATGAATCCAACAACCGAAGTATGTATTTTTATTAAAGTAAAATTATTAAAATATAATTATTTATAAATATACGCAGGAAATTAACAGCAAAAATGATGGTTAGTAGTTCCTTGAAATCATATAAAAGCCCTATAAAGGTTACATTGAGAGTTGCAGATGCTATTTGTATTACTTCGACGATATTGTAAAACAACAGCATGTAATACACACGTGAAAATTCAAGCAAGAACGCATGTTAAATGGGATATTTAAAGGTGACAAACATAGTAGACGTTAGCATTTACGGGATTCGCGGCTTCTAATTTATTTCCAAAAATGTTCAAAATAACAAATTCAGTACACTGCATTCCATTCTAAACTTTTCAAGCATGCAAGTCTCTGCTTTGGAGCTCTAAACTAATTACAGTTTTCCAAGTACGTTTGTGCGAAAAAACATTCCTAATAACGTAATAACGAGGAAAATCGTTTTAAGCTTACACTGGACAATTGTTTAAACAAGCACTGAGCATAAGGGCATAAAAGAAATTGGCAGTTTTAAACGAGATGCAGTAGTACAGCGAGAGTAGAGGAATCAGCAGTGGCTAGGGTTTCCAAGTTACTTTTAATAATCCAATATATGTGGTACGTGATAGGTGTCTTTATGGATAATTTATTACGTTAAATCATTTATGCCCAACCCCGGCACCCTCTGCAGTTCGGGGTGCGTGTGTCCTAAAGAATAATTTACGTACATCATTTAAGCTCAACCATACCTCCCCATTAGCACAAGAATATCACTGGTACGAGTGGGCTGGGCAAGTGTTTCTGAGTTTTAGGAACACACCCACTACTATTGCAAGCACTTTAACCATTTTAAATGCTCAATAAGCTAAATATTTGACATTTGGTTTAATTCCGCGTTCCTGTGCGTTTACATGTACTACCAATGTAACCACCAAACTACGCACCTATGTTCGTAATTTAATATTATGGGTGCATTTCCAATTCGTATTTAAATTAACGCCACTTTAGCGGTCGTCCATTAATCACGTTATGGGCAGGTTTATTGGGTTACGCGGTTACTGATAACATTCCATGTTAAATATTGCCGTTTACCGTTTACGCAATTACCGGCGATTGCAACATGCTTTACTATTTCTCATTTATTCCAAGTTATAAGGAAATCACCCCGATCACCATAAGGACAGATCTTACTTTAGTGTAATAGCACCAAAAGTCTTTGCTAGCGCTATGTAAAAAGTTATAACGTGCCCATTCTAAAGTTTAAGGCGTTTTGTAAAAATTTGTCATAAACTTTGTTTGCACATAAAACACTATGTTAAGTTTTTACATTAGATTGCACTCTAAACACAACCAAGGCAAAACTTAGATCTCCTAGAATAAACTCCAAACTTTACTTCAAATATAAATACTGTATTTTTGCTAATACTGCGCGTGTCATTATTAGAACGCGAGGTTACTTCTCGAATCTTTAACATTACGGGTCACTATTACAAGGTGGAGAGTAAACCTTCGAGTTTTAATAAAATGCAGCTCGTTGTATTAAAAAAATCCAGTTAGTCTACTGCTTCTAAAATTATTTTTTCGCGAAATGTGTCACACGTCTTGAAAATTAAAAATTGTACTGCACCTTGCTCTTCAGCAGAACTTAACGTGTCGTACATTTTTTCATTTTAATGCACTGCCGCATTTAAGTGAAATAATACACTCGTTTTTCAAGTTTTTTAAAGCTCTTTTTTTGCTTTCTATTTTCTATTGAAACGAAATTTTACATCGGTCCGGGTATGTGTAGAAAATATTTTACAAGTTTACAAATGTGTAGAATTTTTAGACCGTTATGCAACATACACTTGTAATTTTGCTTGTAATTACAAGTACAAGTACTTGTAACTTTACAAGTTTACAATTTTTATATGCAACCCAATCAGTGCACTTGTGATAACAAGTTTGCAAACTTGTGAACTCGTGAGCCTTTGTAAGTTCTATGCAATAGGGGCCTGATGATTATAAAAACTGTACATTCACCATATTTGATAAAACTACTTTTGAAAGCACATCCTTGAAAATTAAACTCTAATAGGACAGATTAAAATCTAACTCACACATCTTTTAAAATTATGAATCTTTTTATCACCTTAAACTTAATTCCTAAATATACTAAACTCTACCACTCACGTTGTCGTATCAACAAAAGTTGCTACAAAACTCTATATACAAATTAAATCCTTCTATTCAGTAGTATATACTAAGTATGCAGATTCATATATATCTATATATCTATAATCGCCTGTTAATTGTATCTTTATCCCACTTCTAATATGAACAGAAGCTATGTATTCCAATGTAACTATATACGAAAAACGTATCGATGTAAACTATGTTTCTTTTCAACATTAGGACAATTGCCCAAATGCCCAATTGCGCAGCAAATTTTTCACATCTCATATCTATTTAATAAAATTTATTCCTTCATTTTCCATACTTTAACATCTGATCCGTTGCCTTTAAACTTTTGTTTTTTTTGTCTGTACTTGTTTTGTTTTGAAGTTAGTAACTTTACTTCCACATTTTAACTCATCCTATTACATCAATTGTAGATCTGGTTTTTAATATTTAAAAAAATTAACATTCGAATCATTGTTCTAAAGTGAATTCATTGGTGCGTCAAAATACAGATATTCACAGTAAAAAAACTGTGCCAGAATGTAACGCTTTGAAGTATGCTCGTAGAAAACATAGATTATCTAATGTTTCGTCCCCGAGAGCATTTCTTACGAGCATAACCCGCCAAGCCATAAGTGAGATATTCCATGAGATATTTTTTTTCAAAAAGAGCGTCCAAAAAAACTTAGAATGGCTTAACAACATGGTGCGCGTAATGAGTTTCGTCCGATAAAATATTTTTTCGAAAAAACGAAAAAGGCCTTAAAATGGTTTTTTAATGCTGTTTTTTATTTTTTAAAAGAACACCTCAAGAAAAACTTTTGAAAATTTTGTATGAAAAACCATTTTAAAATATCCCGATTTCAAAAAAAAATAAAATTTGAAATTTTGAATTTTTTAATTTTTTTCTAATTTTATGGGCATTTTCTCTTGTTCAGTCAAAATTTTCAACCATGTTGTTAAGCCATTCTAAGTTTTTTTGGACGCTCTTTTCGAAAAAAAATATCTCATGGAATATCTCACTTATGGCTTGGCGGGTTATGCTCGTTAGTTTAGTGAAAAAAATTGCTGCCGCAGAGAATGCTCTCTCAGCTTCAACACTTGTCGGTTTTATAGCAGAAATTCGTAAACAAACTTTAGATGATATCCTCTATCTATTTTTTCGAGATCAAATGACTTTTGACCGTCATTCCGACAGTAAAAATAATACCAAACACTGGTTTATGTTTGTTCTTTTTGCTTATACTCAGCAAAATCGGCTTCTCTGAAAGGTTTTTCGATGGAGGTTTGCGGCCTACTCTTAGTAAAAGCTCGTTTAGGAAGCATGATAGTGCAATTAAAATTAAATCTAATTTAATAACATAAACTACATAGTCTGAACTGCGGTAGCCGTGCTATTCACTAGTCAGCAAAGCAGACTCTCCGAAACGTTCGAACTCAAACTTAAACTTCCCGCTAGCTTAATTAATTTTGACACGAATAGAGTAAATGCGTTGCCGTTGCCAGCAAGGCAAGAAGGCGAAAGTTCATAGTTTCGTAGAGGTATTTCCATTGGTTGCAAGTCAACACGGGAACTGCCCGCAAGTGTTTGAATTTGTTCACGTTTTATATGTTGTCGTAATTGCTGACAATAACGATATTTGACGACGAAATAACGACAATAACGACATGTCAAAATTGGTCGTTATTGTCGTTATAACGACATGGTTGCCCTAGTATCCACCACATTATCACGTGATCGTACATTCGCCATACAGAAGCATATAATGACAGAGCACAATAAAGTACATATCGCCGGTGAAGAAGCATTTTTGCCTAAGTCCAGTCCAGAACTAAAAGCATTACTGCCCAAGTCCATTCGTTTCTTAAAAGCACATTTGCCCAAGTCCACCGAACTGTGCAGGTTTGAACAGGATTTGCATGGACTTGGGCAAATGTGCTTTTAAGAAACGAATGGACTTGGGCAGTAATGCTTTTAGTTCTGGACTGGACTTAGGCAAAAATGCTTATTCACCGGCGATATGTATTACAAAACTTTCTGATACAAAATTGCAAAAATTACAAAATTGGGTAAACTCTGAACAAATACAAAAATTCAGAAAATCAAGCACCATAGCGTCACAAAGCAAAAGTTTTATAAAACTTAATTAATTCTAAAACCCTCCCCCCCCCCCCTCCCCCACTCTCTTCATGTAATCTATCTGCCAACTCTATAGTTTTATTTTATTTTTTTTTTAAATTTTATGAATAAATTTGAATTTCAAATTTGAATTCAAAATAATTTCAAATTGAATAAAATTAAATAATCCGTGTATGCCAATTGTGATGCTAAAATTAAAAATTCAAATATCCTGCAATTATCATCGTTTTTGCTCTTGTCGTTATCGCTTTTTCGAAACGAGTCTTTTTTGCCAGCCCTAGTCACTAGGTTGCGTCATAACTAAAATCTGCAATATATAATAATGTAATGTATATACTACATATTTTTGATTTACTACTTTTATACCAAAATTTATGATAATTTGACAGATTTTGTTTGACCACTTTAGAAGGTTCCCAGGTCATTTTCATAAATATGCCGTATTATTTGATTTTGGCATTTAGATATGCATCAGTGTACCGAATTTGGTAAAATTTAGATTAATTCTTGTATTCCAACTTTTATTGACCCAGCAGGATCACAATAGTATTCGAAAGTTTAAAAATCGGCTATATTACACGTTCGAAATTGACACCTGCTCATATTTATAAATGTCTTGTATCTTGGTATAAGTCACGTTTAATCAATCCCTTGTGAGTATATTCCTTATGTACATTTTGACGTTAAACAGCCAGTCCAATACTTCGTAGCTTTTTGGGAGCTTTTAAGAAATAAAATGTGCTTTTATTTTTATATCGAACTTATTCTTCCAAAAAATATTTTCCCACCTAATTTAAAGTAATTTTCACACAATTATATATTTAAAAATTGTGTCCAAAATAAAAATCATACAGCCACTCCACTGCCAATCCACGTAACTAGCACGCCATCCTTTTGGGCGGCTTTTTGAGTAATACCCTGGAAATCTGGTGATTAAAACTGCCGATTTCTATGAAGCCGGAAATTGGTCACACACATATTGAAGATCACACTAACAATGTTCATAGATGAATCTGTACCTATAAAAAAAAGGGGCAAGTGAAAGCCATTCACGCAGATGAACTACTCCCCCCCCCCGTTTGCACTCAATTTGGAAACAACACCTGCCCACAAGTAGAAAATTCATTTTAAAATTTAAACAGAAACCCTCTTTACACAATTAAATCTAATTCGATTATGAATTTTTTATGGTTCTTACGGGTCAACGCACGATTTTCTGCTCGCATTTTTTCATTTTCCAATTTCAACTTTTGCATATGCTAAATACAGGGACGAAGTTTTAGGAATATATATAGTGAGCAAAAAATATAACTATACCAGGGCACGGTAAAAGCCAAACATTTAGCGAAGACATGCCACTCAGATTTTGTGTCCGAAATTGGCTTTAACTGATCAAAACTGGCTTTAATGCGTACACATTCTGTGGACTAACAAGGGAACCACGCCAAGTGGTACGCTCGGAAATTGAAACAAGTATCCCTAATTGATTGACGTACCCGAGTGTAATATTGTCTGGATACAAAGTCGAGATACCTGCGCAAGGTGTCCAAACAGTTTCATATCCATGCAATCAAATGGAAGCGTCAGGGTTTGGACACCTTGCCCAGCTATCTCGACTTTGTATCCCGACAATACAATCCTTTGCAAATTGCGCCGTTAGTCAACAGTAACCCTCCAAAGTTTAAAAAATACTACTTTTTTAAACTTTGTCGCCCTGCAGTTCCTAAATTTTTTATCCGATTTTGAAAAATTTGAGGTTTTGTGACCTTTAAACTATTTTCTAAAAAGTAATTTATGTGTTTGTGAGAATACGAAAATTACCATTTTCTAAAAAAAGAGGTGATTTCAGGGGCCTCAGAAAAACGTTTCTCTTACTGTTTCGTCACTGGAAGCAGTGACCTTAATTTATATTCAATTATCTATGTCTATTCAAAGTAAAGCACGTAATAATATATTCATGATATTTAATTTGTTTGTTTTGTACTATGAACCTAAAGTAAGCGTCAAGTCAACTCAGCGAATGTAAATGCGGTGTTGCCGTAAATTATTTTTACATGTTTGGTAGGACGGTGCACATTGTAAATACAAATGCAGTGTTGCCGTAAATTATTTTTACATGCTCTGGACACACAATCTAACTATATGAATGCATTTTTATGATGTAAATATAAATAATATTAAGTATTCACTCAACCAAATTCTACCTGCCTGATTGGTTGATAATTTTCCTAATCTCCTAAAATTGGTAATGTAAAATATTGTATTTTTCCATGACAGCTTCTGGCTGTCTCCCTCTCCACTCTCGACCTAGATTTATTCCTTGTCTATCTATGTTTTATAATTAAGTACAAACCAGTTCATTGTAATAATATTTATCCCGCTTCGTCTCTTTATTATAAAGGTTTTAATTTAAGGTAAAATATCTATCAAAATCACTTGCAATCCAAACCTTGAGCTGAGTAGTCAGGCATTGAATTTACGACTCTCTGTCAATCTCTGTAGAGGTAAAACACTTGCAATTCTATTGTCAGGCAGTAACCACATCCTGTCTCTCTCTCTAAAAATCTGTAAATTACTTAATCACTTCAAGTCAGAGCAATAGTTCTTATCATTTTGCTTTCAAAAATACTTCGTTTTATTCTTCGTTTTTAATTGTTAAATAAACCAGTAGTTTTCGTTTATTAAATCGTCTCAAATCTACTAGCATTTATTTAACGTCAGGGAAGTCTACCTTACCATTACACACTCAGCACTAACTAAGCACATAACATCCAAGCACTCCATATCACCTAAGCACACCAACATCATCTCAACATCCCCACATCCGCCATCATTTTCTCTACCGATCTTAGTCGCCAAAACACTTACAATTAAAAAAAACCTTCGAATTTTCAAAAACGCAGAAATTACTTTTTAGAAAATGATTTAAAGGTCACAAAACCTCAAATTTTTTGAAAATCGGATAAAAGATGTAGGAACTGCAGGGCGGCAAAGTTTAAAAAAGCAGTATTTTTTAAACCTTGGAGATTGGAGGGTTACTGTGGACTAACGACGCAATTTGCGACCGAACTGTTTAAGGGTTGTAGTACACTCGGGTAGGTCAATCAATTGGGATATTTGTTTTGAAATCTGAGCGTATAACTTGGCGTGGTTCCCTTATAAGTAAGTGCTTCGACTATGCATTAAACCATTGCAGATATAATTGTTATACAAAAATATTGATTATAATCTGCTAGTTTTATTTACGTTTTCTAAAATTTTGTACCAAATCAGAGCGAAAATTATCATTAGAAAAAAACATTTTTGATTATGATTTAGGAGTGCAACATTATCATAGAATAGCGGGTAGCCGTGGCTTAGTGGTCACATATGGCGCCCTAAATACTCGCAGTGGCCTCTTCCAAAGGACGATAAAAAACGCTGTCGCGCCGCTTTTCTGACATATTTGTATGTTCAGTATAATGGCTGTGGGAGGAAATTAGACCGTGCGGTGTGCGTGGAGATAGCTAAGATATGTTAAGTTCTACAGTAAAAAATACGTAATCCGTCGTGCACTGGTTAGAGACGTAGCTACTGCGATTAAATGCCTGAATTCTGCATTGAGTTATGGCAGCTTTGCATATTTATCACCTTGCGATACAGCAATATTCATTACTCATGCCGTTCCTGTCCTCGGAACTCTCAACAGCTTGTGCTGGCTACGGGCATGCCAGGAGATGGCACATTTAAATAGGGGAATAGAATTAAGTCAATTAAGTGAGACGATGATTCAGCGTATCCGTGACAAAGATATTCTGATTCTCTTATCGATCCCTTACTCCTGCTTTGCAAAGAATGTGCGCCTGCGAAGGCCGAAACAAAAACCATAGTCACAATCTCGTACATTATTCTAATTTCTGCAATTTTAACTTCCTTTCCAACGAAAAATGTCGTTTGAGTGAATTACAATATAGTAATCCCAACATACTTCTGTCGAATATTAAAGTGCACTGGGTTATAGGTGTCTACCTGAAAAATCTGATAGTGATATAAGGAAGTAAGTAACATTATCATAGAATATCAGCAAGTTCGTACATACAGAAATGCCATGAAACCACTATATAATTAAATATTTGAATTATAATAAAAAAAAATTAGGTAATTTATTTCAGTGAAACTGCGCTCCTCCTTCTTTTCTTGAGATAGTAGTTTTCTAAAGCAAAACACAATTTGCTGAGCCTATCGTGCTGTAAATTGTTTAGAGCGTCAGTTTAAATAAACGATATTGTCTGTCAGGCGACCTACTCTATCACCACAGACGTTTTTTTAATATGACGGCCATTTATAGCGCGTAGACTGTCCTTAGACTTCAATCGTTTCATAAATTTGTCGAATCTGAATCTTTCTTTGGCTTCCGATCACTCGGTTTACAAGTCACTTTATAAGAAGCACTGAGAGCTGACCTATTCAGTACATCGCAATCGTCCGTAACTGACATATTTACAACTTAATTTACCCTTGAGTTAACTTTAAATTGCAAGTGCTGTTTTGCGTAGCGTGAGTAATGCGGGATAGTGCAGTGAAAGCAATAAATCTAGTTTTACATAGGATGAAATCAAAATTATTTGACAATACTTGTCGTAAAAACAATAATTTTTTGATGGAACACGAACAACCCAATGAAACTATGAATTCGCTACTATGCAGCCTTAACATTAATACATGAAGCAGGAGAGGCAATACTTAATTTTTGTAGCATCGTTAAATTACATCGTGTCATTTTACTCCCTTCTACAATTACTGTATAATATTATGTATTTTTGTTCCTACCTATCTACATGATTTAGCAACCTTTGGCAATTCTCAACCGAATTAGACATGCAATATGACATTTTGAAGCTCATAAAAATAACAAAATATGAAATTCTTTAAAAATTGAAAATTATTTAATTTACTATTTGTTTTAATTATAATAAACTTTAAATCTGCAATATTAAATTAAAGGTTTAAAAATTCGCGCGTCAATCAAATACATATTATTCTACTCCTAATTGCCGTCATTTTGATCTATCACTTGTCCATAGTTGCAGAGAGTGACCGGTCGAAATTTGACATTTTATGTTTGGCGGGAAATTTAGATTTTCAGTATTAACCTATTCCTACCTATCTACGTGAATTGCTTTACTTTTGAGTGACTCAACGGAACAACATATACAACAGGTACATTATTTTGAAGCCCTTGGAAACTAAAAAATAAAAAATTCCTTTAAAATTGAAAATTATTTCATCTATTTTTTTGATTGCAATTAACTATGAATTTGCAATTTTTAAACTAGGCTTTAAAAATTTGTGCGTCAATGTTAACTAACGTCAACGTAACTAACTAACGACGCACTGCGTCAATAACGTTGATGCTGAAGCGGCTGCAATCGGGAAAGCCATGATGGACTCTCTTGATGAATTATGTCCGCTAAGGACATATAGACGAAGGGACAGGGTGGCGTCGTGGTGGACGAATAAGCTCACAGCTCTTTGAGTGAGTGCAACCACCCTCTTTAGGAGAATGGGTCGTCACGGAAGTGACCCTGTAATTTTGAGGGAGTATAAGGAAGCTCGCAATGTTTATTTGTCTGCTGTTCGATGTGCAAAACGAAACTTTTGTAATAGTGTAAGTATGGGGATGCTGTGAAGTGTCTTCGGATTCTAGAGGGCAATGTGAAAAGGACACCAGGGCCAATTCATGATGATGTGACGAATCAGTCTACGACGTCAATGAATGAGACTCTGGATGTCCTTCTTTGGCATCACTTTCCTGGGCTAGATAGTAAGGAGCGGCATATCATGGAGAATGGTATGTGCTCCCTGGAATTGCATGGCTGCTCAGGGATAGTTACTGAGAGGAAAGTGCAGAATGCTGTTTGGAGTTTTAGTCCATACCAATCTGCGAGAGCTGATGGTATTCAACCTGTGCTATTGCAGAGGAGTTTACCGGTGATTTTACGGCGGTTGGTTGCTCTCTATCAGGGTTGCCTGGCATTGGGCACTGTACCACTGTGCTGGAGAGAAGCTAGGTTAGTATTTCTACCTAAGCCGGGTGGGAGGGACTACTGTAAGGCCTCTTCGTGGAGGCTTATACAGCTAGCTCCTGTTTTGTTGAAGGTCCTAGAAAGACTGGTGGACAGGCACATCAGGACACCTGAGTTGGAAAACAGGCTCAGGACTAATCATCAGTTTGCGTATTTGAGGGGTCTTTTCACGAATGCAGCTAGAATAGTAGCGTATGTGGAGAGGGCCCTTGAGTAGGAACTGATGGTTCTGGGTGCCTTTGCCGACATTGAAGGGGCTTTTAACAATGTACTATTCAGTTCTATAACGTAAGCATTGGATAAGTTTGGTATTTGCTCTTTGTTGAAAAGGTGGATCGACTTTAGTCTTACAAGGGAATAGTTTTACATAGTACGCACTAATTTTAAAAAGTCATACCTACAAAAATCAGGCTACTTCAAATGGTAGGGTTCCAAAGTAACTCGATTGCATTTTGCTTTGTTTTGTCACAGTAGCCTGCCAAAGTTTAAAAAAATTCAAATTTAAATATTTCGCCGCCCTATAACTTTTACAGTTCTCAACCAATTTTGACAAAATTTGATTTTTTCTAACATTTAGACTCTTTTCTAAAAATTAATTTGAGGATTTTTTAAAACTTAAAAATTTTTATTTTTTCGAAAAAATTAGTCTATAAAACAAGGCCCTAAAAATAATGTTTTTTCAAAAATTTGTTGAAAAAATAAAATTTTTTGAATTTTGAAAAATCCTGAAATTACTTCATAGAAATGAGTCTAACCGTTAGAAAAAATCAAATTTTGTCAAAATCAGATGAGAACTGTAGAAGTTAGAGGGCAGCAAAATATTAAAATTTGAATTTTTTAAAATTTTGGCGGGCTACTGTGACCAAAAAAAGCAAAATGCAATCGAGTTACTTTGGATCCATACTATTTAAAAGTAGCCTGATTTTTGTAGGTATGACTTTTTGAAATTGGTGCGTACAATGTAAAACCATTCCTTTGTTAGACAAAGACGGGTGGTGTCTGAGATGAGTGGTTGTTCTAGGAAACGGAGGGTGGATAGAGGGTGTCCGCAAGGTGGGGTAATTTCACCTCTTCTGTGGAACTTAATTATGGATCGTCTTTTGACTAGGCTTAGGCAAAGGGCGTCGTCTACCCTGTCACAAGGGTATGCCGATGACACAGGGGTGCTTCAAAGCGGCAAGGTGCTCCGCACACTTACACATCGGGTCACTGATGGTCTAAATATTATCAGTGACTGGTGTGTGGAGGTGGGATTAAACCTTAATGCTGAGAAGACTGAGTTGATTGTGTTTACTAGGAACACCAGGCTCTCTCCTAATTCTGTGAGGTACAGGGAAGTGAGCCTGGAGATCCGGCGACTACCACATATATATTGTCATAAAAATTCGTGATATTTTAAAACGCTCTATAAATCTTGAACACTGTCGGGACCAAAGGTTTAACTGTGCTGGGCTTAAATCATAAGAAACTTTGTAATTGTAAATTAGGGACCAGACACCGATGGCGACACCCAACTTCACCAAACTTTGGGACCCATCTACCCCCTGCTTCACTCTCTTAAGGGGTGTCATATTTTTTCAGCTCCCCTACCATCAATAAGCCATATACGAATGTGCGTAGCATGTAGTTAAATATAGCTGAATAATGTTGACAAATTGCACCATTCACAAATAACGTCATTTATAGAGGCTCTTCTACCATCAATAAGCCATATATCGAAGTACGTGGCATGCAGTTAAATATAGCTGGAAAATGTGTAAGAATTGCCTAATTCACAAATAACGTCATTTATAGAGCCTTCTCTACCACCAATAAGCCATTTACGAATGTACGTTGCAAGCAGTTAAAATAATAATAATAGTTAGATAAGGGTATTTATTAACGATCTGTGTATGTATTCTTGTAACACCCCTGCGTTCAAAGTATCTGTTTGCCTAGTTTTCAAACAAATGCAGAGCGGAACCCCAAAATAGTGATATTCAGATGACGTCATTTATGAAAGATTTCAGTATGAATACTGGAGGTATTCCATAATATGGGTACCCGTTTACCTCATTTTAAAACTAAAGACAAGCGGGATACATTAAATAATATTTATAAAAGCGGGTAAAGTTGTGTAAGTGTCCGGTTAGTCGGTTCCCGTTTTATATAATTTCCATGAGCTTTTTATTGAAAACCTCTGGGAGGACTTTCAATATTGTAGCTTGTTACAAACTCATGAAGTATGAATTTTGAGTCGTATTGTATAATAGATACAGCTGTAAAAACCTCTGTGAGGACTTTTACTGTGTATTTGTATGCTTAGATACTAATGATGAAAATCTCTGGGAGAACTTTCATAAGTATCTGTGATTTCTTATGAGGAAGAAATAATAGGTCCGGCTCGTTCGAGTTGTATTCGAATTGTGTTTTCTCTTTATTTTTCAGTTTGTAATTTAGACGGATTGTTTAAAATTAAGGGAGGAAATGGTGCTCTACTTTTAACAAGCAGAGCTGTCTAATTCAGTCTTTGGTGACAATAAAAAGAGTGAGTTGTCAGTTGAAGTAATTATACATACCTATGTACTTGTTAGTAAGTATATGGATAATTACTTGGGATTGGTAGCTTTGTGTTTTATGAATGGTGCTTCTGTTAGCAATAACAGAGCAACAAAATTGGAAAGGGAGTGGGGTGATTTGTTCCCAACGTTCTTAGATGTAGGTGCTTAAGCACGTACGGTCAAGTAAGAATAGCTGATGCATGGATAATTCTCTGAAGGAGAATTATCTGCGTATTTGTATTTTTGTCTATGTAGATATTTTTGTGAGATGGGGCGGTAGTGTGAGTCACTACCGCCCTTACAAAGAATTGTAATTTAAAAATAATTACAGATAGATTAATTTAAATCTAATGATTTTGTTGCATATAATGAATACAATGAAAGAATTATTAAGGAATAATTTATGTATATTATATGTAATAATAATATTATTATTTCAACGCCATCTATGAACGATTTTCCTATGAATACTAAAAAAATCATATGTTGAGGTCATACGTCTACCTAATTTCTGAACTAATTACAGTAGGGATCTCTAAAATAGTAAAATTTGAATGACGTCATTTACGGACGATCCCCGTATGTAAGCTTGAAAATTCAATGTTAAGTATATAGGTTAACTTAATTTTAGAACTAAAGGCATGTGAATTTCTAAAACAGTAAAATTTGTATGACGCCCTTTATAGACAAACCCTGCATGCATACTAGTAAAATCTTATGCAAAGGATATATGTCAACCTAATTTCTAAACCTATGACAGTGGAGATCCCTAAAAAAGTTAAAGTTGTATGACGTCATTTTTGGACGATCCCTGCATGCATACTAGTAAAATCTTATGCTAAGGATATATGTCAACTGAATTTCTGAACTGTTGACAGTAAGAAACCAAAAAAAAATTAATATTTGTATAACGTCATTTATGGACGATCCCTGCATGCATACTAGTAAAATCCTATGTTAAGGATATATGTCAACCGAATTTCTAAACTTATGACAGTAGGGATCCCTAAAATAGTATAAATTTTTATGACGTCATTCATGGACAATCCCCGCATGCATACTAGTAAAATCCTATGTTAAGGATATATTATGTCAACCAAATTTCTAAACTTGTGACAGTGGGGATCCCTAAAATAGTAAAAATTTATATGACGTCATTTATGGAAGACCCCTGCATGCATACTTGTAAAATGCTATGTTAAGGATATATGTCAACCGAATTTTTATACTTATGACAGTGGGGATCCCTAAAATAGTAAAATTTGTATGACGTCATTTATGTACGATCCCTAGGCTGCATTGTTAACGTCTGTAAAATGATAAGAAAGGAGAATTCCGAATGCCTGAGCTGGTATTCAAAGAGTGGACCCCCGTCATGAGAACGCATATTTTCCAATTTTACATTGCAGTTTCAAACCAACGACCACTGTACCAGTCTGCCCTGTGAACGTACATATGTCAGCAGTACATTTACTTGTAATGGATATTAGTGAAAATTTTCCATGTGTATTTTTAACGGCGAAACTTGACAAGCTCTCAGCTCCATATGTACCTTCAATGTATTATCAGCCCTTTTTTTTATCTTGAAACATTGATTTAATTCTTGGTCGGTTTAACTGCTAATTGCAAAGAAACTATAACTTTAATTTTTTAGATGCTGAGCAAGCATCTATTGGTCTGGTGTTTGCTGTCTGTCTGTCTGCCTGCCACAATGTCAGTTGGTCGCACGCTACAGGTCGCATTTTTGAAGATTTAATATTAAAACCTTTTTTAATGGCCCAGAAAAGCGAGGGAGAAGTGCTGTATAGTTTTTGGTTATTATTAAAGTTATAGTTTCTTCGCAATTAGCAGTTAAACCGACCAAGAATTAAATCAATGTTTTAAGATAAAAAAAGGGCTGATAATACATGGAAGGTACATATGGAGCTGAGAGCTTGTCAAGTTTCGACGTTAGAAATACACATGGAAAATTTTCACTTATATCCATTACAAGTAAATGTACTGCTGACATATGTACGTTTACAGGGCAGACTGGTATAGTGGTAGTTGGTTTGACACTGCAATGTAAAATTGGAAAATATGCGTTCTCATGACGGGGGTCCACTCTTCGAATACCAGCTCAGGCATTCGGAATTCTCCTTCCTCATCATTTTACAGACGTTAACAATGCAGCCTAGGGATCGTCCATAAATGACGTCATACAAATTTTACTATTTTAGGGATCCCCACTGTCATAAGTACAAAAATTCGGTTGACATATATCCTTAACATAGCATTTTACTAGCATGCATGCAGGGGTCTTCCATAAATGACGTCATATAAATTTTTACTATTTTAGGGATCCCCACTGTCACAAGTTTAGAAATTTGCTTGACATAATATATCCTTAACATAGGATTTTACTAGTATGCATGCGGGGATCGTCCATGAATGACGTCATAAAAATATATACTATTTAAGGGATCCCCACTGTCATAAGTTTAGAAATTCGGTTGACATATATCCTTAACATAGGATTTTACTAGTATGCATGCAGGGATCGCCCATAAATGACGTTACACAAATTTTACTATTTTTGGGATCCTTACTGTCAACAGTTCAGAAATTCGGTTGACAAATATCCTTACCATAGGATTTTACTAGTATGCATCCAGGGATCGTCCAAAAATGACGTCATACAAATTTTACTTTTTTAGGAATCCCCACTGTCATAGGTTTAAAAATTAGGTTGACATATATACTTAGCATAAGATTTTACTAGTATGCATGCAGGGTTTGTCTATAAAGGGCGTCATACAAATTTAACCGTTTTAGAAATTCACATGCCTTTAGTTCTAAAATTAAGTTAACTTATATACTTAACATTGAATTTTCAAGCTTTTATACTGGGATCGTCCGTAAATGACGTCATTCAAATTTTACTATTTTAGAGATCCCTACTGTAATTAGTTCAGAAATTAGGTGGACGTATGACCTCAACATATGATTTTTTT